>JAVYIG010008842.1:0-84727 GCA_035222895.1 Strongylocentrotus droebachiensis | reverse complement strand
GAGTATATTTATTTAGATGGTCATATCTTAGCCAATACTTAACATATTCAATTGGTTTTCGACATTTGGACATTATTTGTTATGTTCTTTCGGAATATGAAGAAAAAATTGGGAAATTCTAAAAATATATTTTTATGACGTCACAGCTTCGGTACTCTATGGGCTTACAACCCACATAAACACGGAACTGGATTAAAAGCAACTTATCTCTTGAAAACCAGATGAGCACCGAGGCATATCCCTTAACAGACTAAATTCTCAATTCAAGAAAGTCCAGTGAGAATTCTTGGTTAAAACGTTGTACGCTAGTGGCTTTTATAACACTTTCATCCTTGAAATGCATAGCTTAGTTCATGTATGGGACTTAACGCCATTGACTAACTAGTTGCTTACCGACATGTTCAAGTGTATCATTGTTGAGAGCTAGAAGTATTAACTCTTTCTTCAAGTTCCAACTATAGGATTTAACTCTGTTCTGGCTTTTACTTTCTCATCAGAAGGATGAAATAAATCGATCACAAAATCATAAGTTGAGTCAGACTTTGTTCAGTGTTGTGAGCTACTGTATTGTAAGACTTTTAGGGGCTCACAAACTCTATTGAAAAATCCTTAGCTATTGAAACATTTCCCATAAAGCCGCTGAGTAAAAGATTTAAAGCATCATTGATACAACCTTGCAAAATGAACAGTATTTTAGGATTCAGCATCTAGTTTCAACAAATGACAATGCATGGATTGCTTATTCACAATGTCAGAACATTGTAGGAACTAACGAACCCTGTATTTGAGTATTTCAATACAATTACGCTGGATTGTGAGTTGACTGCTCTTACTGTACAGTGAGCTATCACGCCAAGCACAGGAATGTAGAATGGCATATCATTACGTCCATCTTTGCCCCACTTCTCAGATATCTTACACAGTATTGACAGCAAATTAATTAATTAATATGAAGAGATAATTAGAAAAAACACATACTGTAGGGATGCCAGTAAGTTCTACTCACTGGGCCTGAAAAGAAGCCAGAACATGTTAAAGCCCCATATGTACTGTACAATATAAAGCCTGAAAAAGCCTGAAATGGGAAGTTGTCAGGGCCTGAAGACTGGCATCTCTGATACTGATGGGTTTTTACTAAAGAAAGTGCTAGAATATAAAATGGGTTGAAAAGAAAACTTGATAAAAATGTATTTAAAAAATGAGGACGATCTAATAGCCTGCAAAAAAATATTCTGTACAAGTCATGGAAGCTATTGCATAACGATGAAACTATTGGCATTCTCTGCATTTCACTGTGGTCTATAAAAGTTTAATATAGGATGAGAGGAACGGCTGAAAAAAGGTGACTGTAAAAACAGCCTAGATACTAGAAAGGGTTTTGATCATGAAAAAAACAGTATAACAGTGACTGAATCATTGCAGAGATCTGTTAAGTGTAGTGGTTTGTCAAGATTTGTTTCTAGATGGTAATATCACAGACTGTATGCAACTTCCTCAGAGTATATCCCTCTAAACAAAATCTAAAAAGATAAATCCCCAAACTGAGGGGTTTCCTGTCTGAACTATAAACTTGAAGAAGACTTGCTATAAATATATGTAGAATGAATACTTTATCAATTACTCATCAATGAAATTTTACTTATAACACATACGTTATTGAAGTAACTTACTTGAGCCTCATTCAGCTAAGTATTACGCGTTAAAAAACCATGCTAATTTTGTTATTCACTTGACATATGTTATAAAAAAAGAGCTCCATAGATACGAGTAGGACCATTGCTGCATGCAGTTGACACGTCATTTTCATGTTATAAACACAAAATATGGTACAGCCTAATATCTGAACAATCCTTTAGTGTTGCATGTAAAATTGTCAGATCATACTCACCAAAATGAAAACGATCTTACTTGATTTACATCTATTTAAAACCCAATTCTAATATTTCAAATCGATAAACCATGGAAGGTCTACAAACTGATTCCTACAAATAATGGCAAGAGTTATCTCCCTGAATGGTAGTTTCTTCTGTGCGAGTGTCCATCATCAAAACCTCTCCTGCCCTCGCTCCTGTCATCTGACCTATCACGATACCGATCCCTTCCTTGCCTGTCTTGATCATAGTCCCCGCCTCTACGCCCATCAAGGTCTGATACTCTACTCTCGTCATTGTACCTTCCTCTATCCCTGGATCTTTGGTCTAACGAGCTGTCCCTTCCACGAAAATCAGAACCATCGTCGCGCCCGTAACTCTTCTGACGGTTGAAATCGCGACTTCCCTCGTCATCAAAACGCGAACTGTAGTCCCTTTCTGGCCTCGCTCGCTGGTCGTCACCGTATCGGTCGGTAGTGCGGTTGGGAGGACCTCGACTATCAGAGCCTCTTCGCTCTGGAGAGTCGTAGCTGTGTCTAGGAGAGCCTGGTTGGTGTGTAGGGCTTTGATCTCTTCGGTTTGATAAGGGCATCCCCTGCATGGCAGCTCCTTGAGAAAATGGTGTACCTAATATGGGAAAGCAAGACCAAAATATAGAACATTAAAGAGAAGGTTGAGTTCTGGGAAGAGGTGAAAAGTAATTTATGCAAGTATGGAAGAACATCAGATAAAAAAAGGTTCTCTGAAAAGCATGGCTCTTCAAACGCCATAATATTCTAAATTTTGCATGTAACATCATAAAATCAGGACAGATTTTTATGCCACATGTTCGTGTAGTCCCATATACATCTTTCTTTGTACAGTGCTAGGAACTTAACCAAGACTGGGCCAAATTTCTTTAAATAAGGCTGTGCACAACAGTGTAATGAGGTACCCGAGTACACTCCCAGGCTTACAAGCGAATGCTCGAATATTCGGACGCCATGTTTTTTTATAATTTTTTTGAATTTTTTTGAATTTTTTTGAATTTTTTTTTTTTGAATTTTTTTTGTTTTGTTTTTTTTTGCCACCACCATACCTTTGGAGCAGTATCCCAGTTCTGTCGCCGAAAACGCATGCAATTTTACTTTGAGTTGCAGTTGAAAGCGCCGATTTAATAATAACAGTAAACAATGCTGTTTTAAAAACCAAAGATGGCATAATAATCCATTTTCATACAAGTCCAAACAGAAATCCAGACATTTGGTCCCAGTTTCTGAGTGGTGAGTTTGACAGTGCTTGACTTGGGAAACATTTTTACCGACGGCACCATGCCAGCGGCTGCCGCTCACCCAGGCACGGGTAAGTGTCGGCCTGGACATTTTTTTTTTTTTTTTTTTTTTTTTGCGGCCGAATATTTGGGTACGAGAAATCGTACCCGAGTAGTTGTCAACCGTGCGGGTACTCGAGCATTCGACTACACGTCGCAGCCTAATTTCTTATCATTTTGATGATCCACAACCCTGCAGTACACACCAATACTTATATGCTAGATGATCAACCTTTTCTGATCGATTATACAAAGTTTCTTTCACAATGCAATCGCATGACCAGAACTCAACTTTATCTTTAAGTACTAATCACAATTATAGCAACATGGATGAATTTTATCAAATACAAAGAATTTATTTAAATAACAACATTAGTGTCAAATTTATTTTGTAATCTAAATAGTGTCAAATAAACCATCTTTTTTTTATTCATCTGGACTGGCATTATATGCTGTACATTCCTTTATAAATCTAATACACAGGCATTCCAAGAATTCTTGAAGGAATGTTTATTATCATTTAATATATATTAACCAAAGCAATCAAAAACCGACAAGGAATGCTAGAAACCTATAATTAGCTACGTGTACATCAACCCATCATATCAAAATATACATTTAGTGTTAAACCAAGGATTTTTGAAAATAAATTTGTGAGAAGAAAAGTTTGTAACTAGAATTACCAGGTGGAAGACCCATGCTTTGCATCTGTACATTGCCTGGTGGTGGGTGTCCCATAGGTGATCCCATAGAATGATGAGTCCCCATGAGAGGAACACCACCACCTCCTTGAAAGACCTGCCCCATCTTAGCCATACTGCCAGGTGCTGAGGTGGACCGATGGATGGGAGGTGGTAGCCTGCCTCCTGCTCCCCCGCCCTGCATGGGAGGCGCCCCAAGCAGCCCCATCCCACTGCCACCACCACTTTGGAAGCCTGGGTGTGGCATCGGGGGTGTGGCTGGCATCATGGGCTGCTGGGGCGTCGACTGGTGCTTGCTGCCGCTTCGGAACTGCAGGCGAAGGCCTCGATTGAAGAGGGCGAGTCCCCCCATGAGCTGCATGGAGTAGGGTACAGAGACGTCATGCTTGAATTCCACAAAGGCAAAGTTTCTCTGATTGCCTTCTTTGTCCTTTGCAATGTTGACATGTTGAAGTGGGCCAGCCTAGAAAAACACAAAATAGATCTATGTTCAATATAAATGTATGAGCACTAATAATAATATAGTCCAACCTAACAAGGTTGTATTCTAAAACATGCCTTAGATCTATCTCTGATACAATTGAAATCTCAGATTTCGTCAATAGAATTACCCTAAGCTAGTCAATGGCACAGTGCAGTTTGCAATGGAGTTTGTATTTGTGTGTGACTGCTGAACTCATCACAGGGGCTTCAAGAAATCGAGACACGATTAAATGAAAGTTAAGCCTTTTATACAACACCTACATGTACATGTAAGTAGATCCTTGTCATTTGATTGGAAGTTTGTTGGTCACATGATGATGATATTCAATAAATAATCTTTGAACGACTAAGTCATTGAGGGTGCATTTTATGTTATATTTGCTGTTTATTTTATACTATCCAGCGTGCAATATTGGTTATATTTAGACTGCATACCTCTCTGCCCTGCACGTATCCCATTGTTTTCATTGTCTTAGCTGCGCACATCTCACATGAAGGCAATCTTAATGTAATAAAAAAGGCTAGACTCCAAATTAAATTTATTATTAGTCTAATACAAATTATTATAAGGCGCAAAGCATCATTCTTTGAAAGATTAACGTTCTGTACTTTTGTATCTACTTACACATGATGTACATGTAGTCTATATTAAACAAATAGACCTGGATCTAATGAATGTTTTTCATTCTATCAAAAGTGTCAATTTTATTATTAATTAATTTTTTCACAAGATTTCGACGAATCCCCCCCCCCCTTGTGCGAGTGATAAGGCTTACTGTCATAGGCACATTCATGGGGCACTAGAGGGCGCTTCGCGCGCGTACAGAAATCTGAATGGCCTTCCCGCGGTGGGTCGGCAATAATCAGCCCAAAACTTGGATATGGCAGGGTGGAAGGATATATCTTTTTTATGTTATCCGGTCTTACCCCTAACCATCCTATGTTTAATCTAAATAGAAATAACATGCGAGTACGAGAAGAGAAACATCGGGCCCATTACTGATGCAACTTTTAAAATATTAGCCTAGAAATGACCACCAAACAGAAAAAATTGACATTTTTTTCTGACAAATCTTCATAAAATCTGAGTTATAAACAAATCACAACTAGGTACAGTAGTACAAATACGATTTTCTGAAAATTCAGGTGTGATTTTTAAAGTTTCTTTCAAGTATATTTCTGCGCATCGCAGCGCCGATTTTCATCACTGCTTCAAAATCACCCTTGAATTTTTTTTTGCAACAAATTTGATGCGAGGTCCGCGAGTGTTCCCCGTTCCTTGCGTGTTTAAAGTTTGGTAATACATAGTTTGCATTGATTCGCGCACGAAAAAATGGCTAGAAAACAAAATGTCAAATAAAGAAATAAACAAGCTTTTATATAGTCTCAATTAGAATTCAGAATTATCTCACTGAAAAGTTAAGAAACCAACGATGTTCTCGATCGTAGTTATTTTCATTTTGCCAGCAGCCGATCTAGCGTTGTTTTGGCAAAAAGCTAGCCCGCCACCTTCCCACCACGAACCTTTCGAGTTCCGCTAAAATTGCGCGCTGTGGAGCTCCGAAGGTGCATTGGTCTCGTTGGCAAACTCCTAGCCCGCTAGCTTCCCACGACGGACCATTCGTGGTATGGCAAGAGTGTGTGTGCGAGGTACGATTTTGGTTTCGAGATCGCACGTAACGCAACCGTGCACGTCATTTTCAGCTGTCGAATGTCTCAGGACATTTTTACATGTACGATTTTTAGTACTACCGTAATAGTAATACTTGGTCAGTTTTCTTCTTATATCTTTGGTTGTACAACAATTAAAAATATAATTTCTTCAAATTTGCTCAGGACCGACTCGGTTCAGACTAGACTCTAGAATCTAGATCTAGAAGGTCTAGATTTAAAGACTAGATCTAGTCTAACGTTAGACCTAATTGTCTGATGTGTTTTCAAGTCAATTTTTTAAATAGTCTAGATCTAGATCTAGATCTATCATCTAGATCTAGTTTGCATGAATTTGTGTGTGGCTGGGGAAGGATGACAAATGTCAGTTTTATAACAGAGTTCCCATAACAGACAGTTATTTCTGTCTACACTAGCTAGTTCCATACATGTTACAATACCAGGGGGGTTATTGTCCGCTGAACATCTAAAACGCATTCATACAAATTACAATCACAGTCGGCACACTCACACTAGATCTAGTCCTCAAGATTACCCACCTGTAAGAACAGCTCAAAGAGTATTTCATCAGTCACTCTTGGGTCAAGATTCCCAACCCATAATGTTCTATCTGCCTGGTCATTCATTTCAGTCTTCGAGGCAAAGATTATACTGAATTTTACAATTTTTAAGAACAAGGATTTGAAGGAGCTTGCACCAAGTGAAAGCTAGCAGCACATCTCGTTTTCAAATATAGCAGCGCTAGCTGCCAAATTAATGAGGAGTCTACTGTTGAGTAATTTCGATTCTAGAATGAAAAAAATTATAAAAGTCAGTAATATAAGATACTTTTATAATCTTGAATAATTAAAAAAATGTTTATTAAAATAATTTATTATTGCTTTATAATCCTTTTATGAGGGCCTTTGTTGTCGTTTGCAACTGGTAATCAAGTTAGCTATGCAAGTTTACACTTAACTTACAACCTTACGAAATATTCAGTTAAGCGTCCGTAGCAGCAGCAATTTTTAATTTGTATTGAAACAACGGCAGGAGAATTATTTGTTTTCATGTCAAATTTATCGTCATTTTCTCATCCCAGTCATATGGATTCAGTAAGTCACGCTTCATAGATTAACCGTGATAGAAACGTGATCATTCGAAATAAATATATTTGAAGTTGATGGACTTTATAACTTATTTAATTTTTGTTATTTTTCGTGTGAGGCTGGACTGGTGGTACTGGTGCTGGCCTCGCGTAGGCCGAGTGCCGCCGCGCAGCCGCCTAGCCCTAGCTTTTAGGATAGGGCGGGGTGCGGCGCGGCGTGATCACTGAGTGGTTTCAAGTTTGGTCTTTCGGTGTTGTGAGAACACCAACACCAGCTACAACACTGAACTTGAAATCATGCTAGTGTTGAGGTTGACCTCAGAAATTATGATGCATTTCCGGTAGTCTGTGTTGTTGTTGAGAGCTGTTGAATGTCGTCTGCTGAATTGAACAGAGTATCGCGGTTGGTGTTGATAATTCATAATTGATGATTTATTTTATTACATCATGATCATGATGTAATTTTCCCATTCACAACACCAGCCCCTAGGGATTGGGAAATTCATGATTTCAAGTTCGGTGTTGGTGTTGGTGTGGCGCTAGTTTAGAAGTCTATCCAAAATTTGAGCCGTAACTCCGGCGTAGACCTAGTCTAGGCTTACCCAAAATGAAGTAAATATTCATCAAAATCCCAGGTCGAAAAAACAGTTGGATACCAGTTGAACCAACTGGTACTGGTACCAGTTGATTCCAGTTAAGTTAACTGGATATAATATGGATATTGGAATACTGGAATCAACTGGTAACCAATTGATTCCAGTTAGACCAGTTGATTCCAGTTAAGTGAACTGGTTTCAATATGGAAATTGGTTTAGTTGAATCAACTGGTAGCTGGTACCAGTTGATTCCAGTTAA
The DNA here is from genome assembly GCA_035222895.1 of Strongylocentrotus droebachiensis. Lineage (NCBI taxonomy): Eukaryota > Metazoa > Echinodermata > Echinoidea > Camarodonta > Strongylocentrotidae > Strongylocentrotus > Strongylocentrotus droebachiensis. The sequence continues at coordinate 76,750 of JAVYIG010008842.1, read as the reverse complement.
GTTAACTGGATTCAATATGGACATTGGAATACTGGAATCAACTGGTAACCAATTGATTCCAGTTGGACCAGTTGTTAACTGGTACCAGTTGATTCCAGTTAAGTGAACTGGTTTCAATATGGAAATTGGTTTAGTGGAATCAACTGGTAGCTGGTACCAGTTGATTCCAGTTAAGTTAACTGGATTCAATATGGATATTGGAATACTGGAATCAACTGGTAACCAATTGATTCAACTGGTACCTAATTGATTCCAGTTGGAATACCAGTTGTCAACTGGTACCAGTTGGATCCAGTTTACCAATTTCCATATTGGAAACAAACAGTTGATCAATAACCAGTTGATTACCAGTAGCGACCAGCAATCAGCTGATAATCAATAATCAATATTGCTTAGCAACCAACTAGACCACATTTACTTAAACTCTTGCTAGACCCCATCACTTAATCATTTGAGGCGCATTACATTTGAGTATAAGATTAATTATGTACTTGCGAGCTCATACATACATACAAAATTATACATGTTTTTACTGGTTATCAATAACATAAATCAATATATATCTATGTTTACGTCCTAAATTGGATGTAAAACATGATCAGACATAATATAATATATTTGTCAATGATTGACTAATAAAATATAAATCACAAACTTAATGTGCATTAATTAATTGTCACATTTGCTTAACAGATCATGATAATAACGTTTTCTGTGAAAACATGCAAATTAATCATGAATATGCATTAGATACATTGAACTGGTTTTTCAACTGGTATTCTACTGGTTTCAACTGGTAAATCAACTGGCAATCATCTACTGGTTTCAACTGGTAAATCAACTGGCAATCATCTACTGGTTTTCAACTGGTAAATCATCTGGTAATCATCTACGGGTTTCAACTGGTAATTCAAGTGGTACTCATGTATTGGTTTTCAACTGGTAAAGCAACTGGTAATCATGCATCTACTGGTTTCCAACTGGAATCAGCTGGTATCAAATGGTCCAGTTTGGTCACTGTGCTGGAATGAAGTTATGAATTACCAGTTAAGCCCATTGGTTTTAACTGGTATCAACTGGTCTAATAATATACCAATACGCCTATAGTTAATGGCTTTCAAATGGAATCAACTTGTAAACTACACCCAGTTGGATTTCAATATGTTCCAACAGGAAACAACTGGTCTCATTGTCCACTTTGGTTAATTTGTATGGGTTTTAAACTGGAATCAACTGGCAGATATACCAGTAAGGCCTATTGTTTTTAACTGGTATCAACTGGTGTAACAATTTACAAGTATAGTTCATTGGTTTTAACTGGAATCAACTGGTTTGTTTTCAGCACGTGCCAGTAAGGTCAATGGGTTTCAACTGGGATATACTGGTGCATGTGAAGTTTTCCAGTACCAGTTGAATCCAGTTGCAACCAGTAGATTAAACTGGCACATATTCCAGTTCCATCAACTGGATTCAACTGGTACCAGTTGATTCCAGTAGATACCAGTTGAAAATCCAACTGGTTTCAACTGTTTTTTCGACCTGGGATGTCCAAATAAATTAGATTTAGATCATGATCTTTTTTGGGGTGGATTTTTAGGAAAAACGTTCATATTAGTACCGGTAGATACACCTTTTCACAGGTTTCACAGCAAACAGCTGCACGATACAAGTGCATAGGATGATGGTGGATGGCGGGCGGGCGCGCGCCTGTGTGAAGTTATCTACCGTCAGATCCTCATTACGGTAGACAGTTTTACGCAGGCGTGCGCCCGCCCGAGGGGGGTAGTGAGCACTTCAATTTTTTTTTCTTACCCAACACCCCCTTCCCTGTTGAGTGTTGAGCCAAAAAAAAAATTGCATACAATCTCCCTCAAAGCAGTTCCCCAAAAGTGACAGCCCTGCATCCATCTTTTATATCCGTTACTTAACATATAATCATGGGCATCGCAGTGCCTGCTACGTTAAGATCCTAAGTCCAAAAAGTGATGAAGAATACTGAGAGAATTACTGGAGTATACATGTAAGCACAGGCATCTAATGTTGTGGACTTTGTGACCCTTGAACCAAAACAGTACTGGTATATACTATATAACTGAAACTAATCCTTAATAATCCCCTTTGATTGGGACTGGGAAGTAAATAATTAATCTTTATCGGCTGGGGCGGTTAAAAAAAACACCACATGGAAAGGAGGGGGGCAGGAGGGATAAAAGAGGAACTGTTACTGCGAGTTCTACTCTGCAAACAAGTTACCCCCTCCTAACTCTCTCTCTGCACACCATCCTCACCCTATGAGTGTAAGCGATGCACCCCTTTTATGTTCGAGTAACGTTTCCCTAATTATACTCTGGGGCTGGGGCGGTTCAACAAACACCACAGAGAAAGGAGGGGGCAGGAGGGAGAAAGAGGAACTGTTACTTCGAGCTCTACTCTGCAAACAAGTTACCCCCCTCCTAACTCTCTCCCTGCACACCATCCTCACCCTATGAGTGTAGGTGATACGCGCCCCTTTTATATTCAAGTAACGTTTCCCTAATTATACTCCTACGTTTTAGTATGGGGTATATACACCTGAGCAAACACCAACGCCAAGGAGGGATGACAGGTTCAAGACACAGGGAACTGATAGTACGAGATTTACTCTGCAGTCAGTTACCCAGTGGTAGTTTCTCCCCTGCACATCGCCCTAGGGCTCGGCACCACGGTGTAACCTCCCTTTATAGTCACTCCCAGCTTTAAAGGGAGATCCAACCCAAGGAGACAACTACTCTAAAAGAAAGCAGAAAAATCAGAGAAGCAAACTGATGCAAGTTTCAATCAAATCTGACTAAATATAAGAAAGTTATGAGTTTTTTAAAATTTGTAGTCTCTATATATACTACTACTACTACTACTACTACTACTACTACTACTAATACTACTACTTCTACTACTACTACTACTGGATCTACTACTACTACTACTACTACTTTTACTATTACTAATACTACTACTACTACTACTACTTTTACTTCTACTACTATATCTACTACTACTCTACTACTATTAGATCTACTACTACTCCTACTACTACTACCACGACTACTACTTCTATTACTACTACTACTACTACTACTAATACTACTAGTCTCTCAATAGACAAAAGAGAGAATCATGAAAGAGTAGATGGATTTTTTACTTTTTTGATTGCTTCATGTGTTTTTATTCCTTCGTTCCCAGGTTATGCTGCAGACTGAGCGTATGTGACTTGGGCGGCATGGGGCTCTACATGGCTTGTGAACTGATTTTCCTGTTTCTTGTCTGCATAACTAGTAGATATGGTAATTAAATAAATTTCACAAGCTTTAATTTTACCCCCCCCCCCCACAAAAAATAAAATAAAAATAACAAATAAATAAATAAATAGATGAATAAATTTATAAATATATAAGACAAAAATAAAATAATAATAGTATAAATAATAATGATAATAATAATAATCATAATAAACTGGTAGTCCCTTTTGAGTGATATTCCCCATTTTTATTGATTTGCATTGTCTTTTTTTTATTGAAAGAGTTCACATTACACTTAATATAGACACCAAACAAATTTGAAATTGATTGAATTCATCATTTCATAGGTATTTGTGCAGGTATCATCTATCGCCCATTCAAAAAATGTTACGTGTGCAAATTCATGGCTTGCAAATACATGTAGATTTGTTATGGAAATGAGAATATCTGCTTCCTCTAGAATAAAGAAAAGAAAACAAATCTTTTAGACTATCCATGTAGTCTAAGATGATTCAGTAAGTCAATGTAAAACCTATATTCTGTTTGTATTATTTTTTTCCAAACCCTGGTTTTTATGTTCATTTGTGCAGCTTGGGCAGTCCATTTCTAGAAGACGATTTGATGGAATGTAAACTCCTTAATAAGGCATTCATCATAATTTTTTCTAAATTTTGAATTAAATCTAGTTCTTCTTTTTAAAATGATTGTGGAAAGTTTGAGGTTGGTGTTTTTCGGAGACCTGTTTTGGGGCCCTTGGGGTTTGACACCAATTCTTCAGCAATAAATGGATTTTCTATTAGTAGAATTGAGTGTTTTTGGTCTAACTGAGTTTAAAAAGGTAAATATTGTAAACTTTTCTGTTGCCACTATTATAACACAATAATACATTTTGAGTACAATGTATAACTTCTGTTTTTTAGCTCTTGCTGTTTTACAGTTCACCCAAGCCCCATCCAATCAGGCCGTCCTCTTGAACCAGGCCCTCTGGTGGCACTGCATCGCCAGGGCCAGCATCGGCAGTCAGGAGCCAACCTACTCCTGGGTGAGGGGTGGTCAGACGGTGCTCGGTGGCGATGATGGCTTAGCTGTGTTCTCTAACGGTACCCTGTACATTGAGATGGTGACCCAGGAGGTGCTAGGGAACTATCAGTGCAGGGTGCAGAGTGGAGTGCAGAGGATTGAGAGTGATGTGGTGACGTTGGCTTTGGCAAGTGAGTATTATTTCTCCACACCTTCTCTCATGCAATAAAGCTTGTTCCTTCTCTGTCTCCCAATGCCTCTCCCTTTCTCTTTCTATCCCACCTCTCTCTCTCTCTCTCTCTCTCTCTCAGACTGATTTTCAAAATTTGCAATGATTGTTCATTAACTTTATGTTATAAAACTATAGCAATGAGTTTTAATTTTATCCATATTACCACCTTAAAGACTTTGCTTGTTTCTGACCTCAACTATCTCTAAACATATCGTGCTGTAATTTTACAATCTTAAACTCAGGCAGAGTTTGCATGTGAAGTTGAGTTTTTACAGACATAAATCACATCTGGGGAATGACCTGTAACCTCACCATCCAAAGAGGTGACTCGGATTCGAATTGGCCACCACCAGAGTTTGTTTGTATGTGTAGGCAAAGACGAAAAGCTGCTCTTACCACTAGACCAACTTACATCTTTTATTCAACATGTATAACAAACCGTCTTGTTCACAACGTTTCTACCAGGTCTTGGTGTTAGCTTCCAAACAAGCCCAACTAGTGTCACTCAAAACCTAGGCTCCGCCCTCACACTCCAGTGCTCCATAGCCAGTGTTCCCATGGCAACTATCAACTGGCAACTCAGTGGAGATGACATCTCCATGACGACAGATATCACAACATCAGAAACGGGCAGAGTTACAACAAGTAAGATAGAAGTCAAAGAGCTGGAACATCAGCATGGAGGAAGCTACCGTTGCCTAGCTACCAATCGGCTTTTGATTGGTCTAACAAGGTTCAGCCAGTTGGGAGAAGTGACTCTGATCGGTGAGTTTGTTGGTTCAATGATTTATGCCAAACATGCAGCTGGGGCCCGTGTCATGAAACTTTTTATCAATAACAAATGCTAAATTTCTATGACAAATTTGCTCTCAGCCAATCAGATACCATGATTTCACTAGCTTATAACAGTAGCTTGTAACTTGTTATTGATATCACGTTTTATGAAACAGGGTCCAGGGCTATCAATTAATGGGTTTTAAGATTTTGTCATGACTACCTCAACTCAATTAGGTAGTAGTGGCCAAGGCTCGTAAGGCCTGTCTTCATCAGCTCGAGATTGCCAAATAACCCGCTATTTTAACTATCCCGATCGCAAATTATCCAGCTAATTTGCGTCTTCATCAGCCTGCAGTTGCAATTAGTGGGATATTTGGTCGAGATAATCATCCCAGGATATCTTGGGCTAGTTTGCAAAATATCCCGCTATTTGTCAAGGTCGAGTCTCGAGCTGATGAAGACGCGATTTGTAACTTCAGGCTTATTTCCTGAATCAGAAATAGCGGGCTATTTGGCAATCTTGAGCTGATGAGGACATACCTATATTCATAGAACCTCACCAAGCCTAGTCATCAACTAATGGCATGTTTGGATATGACGCAGCAGAACAGAGGCGGTTTTCTTATGATGACATAAAGTGTAACATGCTTCACAATGACAATGATAATTGCTACAACCAAGGGAAAAGTCCAGGAAATTGATAGGAGCACTTCACTTCTAAGCACCATTTTATGATACTGTTTTTTTTTTTTTTATGATAACTGCTATATACTGTCATTGACAAATCATTTTCAAATGATTAAATGCAGTTTTAGTAGATCATACATATCATTTATTGTGACTTGTCTTTGATGACATGTTTTGTGAAACAGGGCCCATGGCTTCTCAGAACCTGCTATCATATTTTAAAGATTAACAATCATTTATCTTTTTTGTCCGTTATTAATTTTTCTGAAAAAAATAGGTCGACCAGGCTTCTTTGTTACACCTGAGCCCATTACAGTCATCTTGGGAGGGACTGCAACCTTTCTTTGTGAGGCGAACGGTAGCCCCGCATCTACAGTGGATTGGCTCAATCCACGAGACAATGTCATTACAGTGAGTAGACTATGGGGACTATTCCATTGTTTAGCAGGGTGTTCTAGCAGGGTGTAAGGAGGGAGTATTCTTTCAGGATGTCATTCACGTTGCCCTTAATTTGGGGGGTTACTTTGGGATATTCAAGAAGCAGAAGTACGGATTTGCAATTTCCTAAATAGCAATGTTGAAAATAAAATGTATTTTAAAGCCCCACTGCACTATTTATAACTACTGGCGCCCGCTATATTTCAAACAATGCCTAATCGGTGCCTGTTGGTCCCCCATGATCCTCTTTTTCTTATGTTAATTGAGAGCTGAGTTGATGAGATAACCACCTGTCAGTGACCTTGCAGGGAGGTCTAATCCCCCTTGTCAAACTAGTAAAGACGGGCTTTAAGTGTCATTATCAAGAATTGAGTTACACACTCATATATTATACCTGCTACATTGTTGCAGTTAAATGGCAGTCCAAAGATGTCTCACACTCTAGCTATGTGTTGAAACTGAATGACTTAAAAATATTTAATTAGCAGCTGTGATATGCAGCTTCTCAAGTTATCAAAGTAAAATTAACTAATATGAATCTTTTTTTTTTCTTTTTTTCATAAGCCTAATTTTATATGCATGTGTGTTGTTCAAAAGTATGTGTTTTGTTCATAGGCAGTCAGAATCAGTATGCCTACATCACTGCATTATGTAAATAGAATAACTGAGATATCCACTATTTTATGTACGATATTTGGGCCCCATTGCATACAAATTACCATTGGTGGTAACTTTTCCATCAATGGCAACTACCATGGTAAAAGGGCTCGACAGCCAATCAAAATCAAGGTTTCCATGTTACTTAATTACCATTGATGGCAAAGTTACGATCAATGGTAAATTTTGTGCAACAGGGCCTTGCTTACATAAGTCCTGGGAACTGTTTCACAAAGCCTTTTTTCAATGAAAAATGAAAAAAAACAGTGACAAATCTGCTGATAACCAATCAGAAACAAGGATTTCAGTAGCTTTAATAAAAACTGTCACTGAATTGTCACTGATGACACCCCTGAAATCTTGTCCTATCTTTAACCAGACCGGTGGTCGGTTTACAGCTACTTCTACCCGCCTTACCATCACGAACACCCAGGAAACGGACGGCGGTTACTACACCTGCAGAGCAGCCAATGCCTGGGGCGAGAACACCGCATCGGCTCTGCTAACGGTCACAGACCCTATGCAGCAGATCATCTTCACGGCTACTCCGACTGACCAGTCGGTGGTGGTGGGGGGTAGGGTGACGTTCCCATGCGGTGCTTCAGGGAGCCCTACACCAACCATTGAGTGGAGGAAGGTGAGTCACTTCATTCTGAGGATAATTCCCAGATAACAAAAAATACTAAGTTGGGCAAACGTCGCCATTTTTTTACTGATAAATGGTTGATATTGGTTGGTTATATACGCGGCTAAACGTTTGGCTATGGCACATGGTAGGAAAGGGTTAGGTTTACACTTAGCAATATATTTCATTTGATTGCTGGACTGAAGATTGATGGCACAAATAACTAAGTTGTGGGACCAGTGCCATCTGAAATAATTTATGGTACTTTCTTAGGCCCCGTCTGATGAAGAGTTGCGATTGATCACAAGTCTGCAAATCAATTGAAAGTTTACAGCCTCCTATCTTTTATGTACATAGTTGCGATTGATATCATTCGCAAATAAGTTGTGATTAATAACAACTGTCTATAAGATAGAGCCCTGGAATATGTATCTTTTAATTGCTTCTCATGATAGGAGGTTGGTGATCTACCGATGGATCGGATCCAGGAGCCGGCCGCTGGCTGGTTAAGGATAACGGGCATAGAGGTCTCAGACAGTGGATTCTACGTCTGTACGGCAAGCAACTCAATTACTACAGTCTCTACTAGAGTCCAACTTATAGTCCAGGGTAAGAATGCACCCCCCCCCCCCTTCCCTCCCTCAAAACAAAGGGAAGGAAGGAAGAACAAAAGTAAAACCAGGTTTGTCATGAAATCAATGAATGTGGGGGCTGTTTCTCGAAAGTGTCATAAGTCCAACTTCTTGGACATTTCATTGAAACGTGTGTTATAAGATTAAAACATGTTTCTTTGGGATGTCCACTGCCCCTGACCTCTACAATATAAAGCTTTTTTTTTATACGTGTACATGCTACCATCTCCAGATCTGTAATGCCTACGAAACGTGGAAATACATGGATATGAATAATCCATAAAATTCAAGATTTAATTCAACTGTGATGAATGAAAAAAGTACAACTTTATTTACATAATCATTTATAAGAAAATGTTTTTCACATATAAATAACATCCATAGATACATTACATGCTATGGCAGAGGCTTTTATCAACAAAGACGCCTTTCCACCTTCTGTTTCTGTTAAACATCACATTATTTTATTTCTTCTTCGAAATGGAAACTAGAAATGGCGACTTTGGAAAGTAAAGATAACTGATACACGGTAAAGACGTGATGAAAATCGATAGCAGATAACAATCTGATATTGAATGCTGTGATAAGAACTCAATGCAGGTTGTATCATTCCTAGAGACGAGTTTTACTTTTGTCCATGTTCCTCACTTTCTTGTAGTGGCACCAAGTTTTACCAAACCACCGGAAGATACCACTTTGGAGACGGGGGGTTCAGCTTTACTAGACTGTGAGGCTGATGGTATGCCCACCCCTGCTATAACATGGAACACTCCATTGCCTGAATTAGGTAATGATGTAAACGTAATAAGCTTCACATTTCTATATCTTAAAGAGATAGTTGAGTTCTAAATAACGATCACCATATTTTTCTAAAAGTAGAGCTGAGTTGGTATGATCGTATTGGCTAGATTTCACACATTTTAGCAATTTTAGGTCCTAAAAGGGCACTAGAAATGTCATAAAAAAGAATAAGAGCGATAACCATGCACTTTGAAAGTATTTGCGGTCTGAAAAAGAACTCAACTATCCCTTTAACACCCTGAAAGTGAGTACGTTTAGGACCCTAAATGTTGTACACTGTATGTACTTACTCTTTTTTAATCCCCCACTAATTGCCATTGGTTTACACTTTTAAAAAAGGCTGCGATTAAGCACTTCATGTGTGAACAAACCGATATATAGGATCCTTGTTGAAAGTTTGGAATAGGAATTGAACCAGGTAATGTAGGTTTTTTATTTCTTGTACAGAAATAACTATTTTGCTCTATATTTAAAGAGGATTTATATATTTATAGTACTTTATAACCATGATTTATATTATCCATGAATTATGTTGAATCTCTGGGTTTAATATCAAGAAGGTATGTTCCTATTGAAATTTAATTAAAATCGGTCAGTATCTTCCTTAATTGTCAGAAGGGTAGAAAATATAGCTACGTTGTAGATAATCACCTTGAATCCAAGAGGAAATATCAGTTCATGCTCATGTTTTGTGTCTTTTGCCCATATAACAGGAGTGTTGAGAGTTTCCAGTGGTCTACAGTTTGGAGTAGAAGTCTTGTCTAACGGATCTCTGGTGATTCCTGATGTTGAGAATCGTCACGCAGGGACTTACGTCTGTTCTGCAGCCAACACGGTATCATCTAGATCAACGTCAGTATCACTCACAGTCAGGAGTAAGTTGTAGGTTCAGGGGGTGTTTCATAAAACTGTTCTTAAAGTTACGCATGACTTTACGAACGACTTAAATATGAAAAGCCAAATGGGATGCTCAAGTTAAACTGTGCAGAGGTAGATTACCATTCTTAATATAACAAACATTTTTAATGCAAAACATATTTTTCGCCAGAATTTAATTGAGGTTATTGGAAATATAGTCACACTTTGTTAAAACATCATGAAAAACTTTTGGCACTCCATATTAAAGTCGTTCGTTTTGTTGGTTTTGCTCTGCTGGTTATAGATATAAACAGTGCATCATTATATTGTTACAAATGATATACTGCATATTCAGTATGTACTACCAGCAGTGTAAAAGCAATGGCAGAGATGTTTGCCAAAATAGAAGCTGCAAACTTTGCTACTGATTTCATTGATAGACTTTTATAGTGCTTTTAGATCCTAGTTATAGGTATATTCTTGGGATCCGGAAGTAAATTAATATCTCCAATCTTTACTTTTCTAGGTTCACCTGTCATCACGTCCTCCCCGACTGACCAGACAGCCATAGAGGGCGAACTCGCTCGCTTTGAATGCCGAGCAGCCGCCACGCCCACACCGGTCATCACATGGCTATTCAACGGTCAGCTCCTACTGACCGATCTCAAGTTTGAGGTCCTAGGCAACGGTGATCTAAGGATTAACAATGTGGAAGAGCCGCAGCAGGGGGTGTATACATGCAGCGCAGGAAACGAGCTGGGTGTCAGAAACGTTTCAGCGTACCTGACCGTGCATGGTAAGTGTGAAATAATAATAATAATAATAGTTCAGTTCTTGTATAGCACTTAATACGTTATGAAATAACATCTCTATGCGCTTCCAAAGAGCTTTGAAATTGATTACCCTAGCTTAAGCTCAGACAGCCTTATCAGCGCACAGTGCATTTCAAGAAATAATTCTACCAGGTACCCATTTACCTCACCTGGGTTGAGTGTGGCAAATGTAGATCAATGTCTTGCCAAAGGACAGTAGTGCTGCGGCGGGACTCGAACCGCGGACCTTGTGATCGACAGGCCAGTGACGTATCCACTCGACTTCAACACCTCTATTAGATTGCTTTTTGTCTGCATGGTTTCATTACTCAGAAATGTAGATTGAAAACAGGAATATTTGTTTTAACATCGATGATAATCATTCGCTACTGCAGTTCTTCTACTCATTATAAATTTCTCTATTTGATATTTGCCAAGGTCAAAAAGGGCATTAATCTTGTGTTAAAGCCACACTGTCCTACTTGTAGCAACTTGCTCCCTCTATATAGAAAACATTGCCTAATCGGTGACCATTGGTCCCCCATGATCCTCTTTTTCTTATGTTAATTGAGAGCTGAGTTGATGAGATAACCACCTGTCCAGTGACCTTGCAGGGAGGTCTAGTCCCACTTGCCAAACTTGTACTGATGGCCTTTAAATGCTGCAAGTTACTATCCTGTTTGCTCCAAACAGATGTTATATAAGTAATCAATGAATGAGAGGTCATCTGTATTTTGTTTTAAAGACGATAACTCTACAATGAACGTTTAGAAAGTTACAGTCAAACCTGCTTTTAATTAATCTACCACCTGTATAGAAAGAACCCTTGTAATTGAAACTGGTGACTATTGAAACCTTCTCATACATGTGATATTTTGTTTGTTCCAGTTCCTCCCCAGTTCATCGTCCATCCCGTTGACCTTACTGCTGACCCTGGGTCAAAGGTCACATTAGACTGTGAAGCTTCAGGAGATCCCTTGCCATCAATTCAGTGGCAGAAGGATGGCAGCCCTCTGGTTCTTGGTAAGTACTGCTTCTACCCTAGTCAAAATAAAATAGTCAAAAAATAGTTTTTAAATAGTTTTAAGATAGTGAAAATACAGCTCAGAAAATAAGATTTTTGACTATTTTCAATCTTCTGATATAGGTTATAATAGTAGGTCTCATCCTTGCAAGACCTGGCTGCAGGCTGCCTGACATAGCAACTTACTCAGCCTAGTTTGGTACATGTAAATATGTATTCGAATGTTGGACCCAGCACAGAATTAGTGCAATAGTGAATATTGCTTTGGTATAGCTGAGCAATATCAATATGTTTAATGAGCAAGACTGTGACAGATTAAAGCCCCACTGCACTACTTATATCAACTTGCGCCCTCTATATAGCAAACAATGTCTAATCGGTGACCATTGGTGCCCCATGGTCCCTTTTTCTTATGTTAAGTGAGAGCTGATTTGATGAGATAACCACCTGTCAGTGACCATGGAGGTTGGTCTAATCTCTCCTGGCCAAACTAGTGCAGAGGGGCTTTAAAGGCTGTCTGTATTATTTTGGCTAGGAGGGAGTAGACCACACAACAAGGTCACTGACGGGTAGCTATCTGATCAACTCAGCTCTCAATTAACATAAGAAAAAGAGGGTCATGGGGGAGCAATGGTCACCGATTAGGCATTGTTTTCTATATAGAGGGAGCATGTAGCTACATGTAGTACAGTGGGCCTTTAAGCTTTATTACTTTCTGATAATTCTGCTTTCTAACTTCTTTGTCTTCAGAAACCAATATTGAGGTACTGAGTAATTCCAGCATTGTAATAGATGGTTTACTTGAGACCAATACGGGGGAATATACTTGCATCGCTACTAACGCAGCCGGGATCAACCAAGTCACTGCAACACTCTCCACTCCAGGTAAGCCGACTTGTAATTGATTTGTTTTGTTTGTTTTACCTGGGCCCGGTTGCAAAAAACTCACCATTGATGGTAACTTTGCCATCAATGGCAACTACCATGGAAACCTTGATTTTGATTGGCTGTTGAGCCCTGTTACCATGGTAGTTGCCATTGATGGCAAAGTTACCATCAATGGTAAGTTTTATGCAACAGGCCCTGACTGCTAAGAAAGCATGTGTGTATGCTTTTAAGTAAACAACCTGGGGACCGATGGCTTTAAGTCCTCTCCAAGGTACTTGGTAATGAGGATTAATGCCTTACCAAAGAGCACTAGGGTATTGGCTTGCTTTCAAACCCGGGACCTCTCAATTTCAAGACCACTGGTGTTTCACTGAGCTATCACGCTTTCTTATATTTGTTTGATTTGAATACAATATATTCTGACCTATATGTACAGTATATCTTTTATATCCGCAAACACAAATTGCATAGTTACCTCACGAAATGTGTTACTGTGAAACCTGTTTATTAAGACCACTCTTTTTGCTCGCTGTGAATGGTCTTTAAATGGCAAGTTTTGAGAGGCCACTATGAATAGATTCCCTTTAAAACATTTTTTCGTTAGAAACAACTTCACACCAATAAGAACGACACCAGACCGAAAACAGTTGTAAAAACTGGCTGAATTTGGCAAAAGTCAGTCAGTTTGGAGTCAGTTGTTACTGAGGTATCATGTTAAACCATGTTTGAATGCTTTGTTATAGATATCCCTAAATTCACGTCTGCTCCTTCTAACACCACTGGCAACGAGACATACCCAGTCAGCATCACCTGTCGGGCCGACGCCCGTGAGACACCGGTCATCTCCTGGTATCTGAGTGATGCGGACGGTAACCAAGGCAACCGCATTGGTCTGGGCATCAACCCTCCTGCGACGAGAGCCTCGCTGAGCTTCGTGTCGGTGGACGGTGACCTCGAGTTGACCCAGGTCACGCAGAGGGACGAAGGATGGTATCTGTGCATAGCAGAGAACAGCGCCGGTAGCATCAGCGGGGTGGCATATCTCTCAGTCAATGGTAATGGCATACAAGTGCACGATAACCATTTCAAAGATAGTTTGTTCCTTTGGCAGATCTAAAAACCTGAAGTTCCCTGAATCTAGTGGTATATAGAAGAAGTCTGCTATTACTACTTTACTTAATTTTACTTAACTTTAATACACGATGTTGTAGGTCTAAGCCTGTTCATCGGTTCAGGATCCTTCCATGCTTACTGCTATTAGGAACCTCCACCAAATGAAGAAACAGAAACTGCTTTTAACAAATAATATTGAATGATTTATAACTCCAGATTCATTTTCTAGACTTGAGAAATATTTCATAGCACTAGATTTTCATTTCTTACAAAGAAGTTTGAGAACCGATAACTGTAAAATTTCACACACAATATCTGAAGGAAATTTTTAAACACTCGTCCAGTTTCATGGAGTTTGCCCAAATCTGCAAAAAGGACTTACTTCCTTATAACGCTGTCATAAACCCAATTGGAATGCTACATGTCAAGTACCAATGACAGACATAACATTTTCTACTCTTCTTAACATAAACCTTTACAGGACTAGTACCTTTGAGGACAAATGCAAGACAAAATGACACCACTATTTCATTTCAGATTTTAAATCATCATTTATTAACCTCACAGAGAATATCTGTCAATGTACAGTTATCATTTGTTTTACACATGGACCTCTTACAAGGAAATTGATATGCCAGGGCACCTCTCATGTGTTAAATATCATTCCACACGAGGAGTAAAAAAAAACTGCAAAGCACTTTAGAATAGTTGGTATGTTGCTATTTATCAACTAGAACCAATATACCATGCAAAAAGTTATCGGAGCCTTACTAAAACTGTGCATGCAGTGTGTGGGGTATCTCTTGCTTACAATGAAAGACTTGTTGCCTCCCAGGTCGAAATTCCTTTAGAAACCAGTAGAAACCAGTAGAGACATTCTAATGGTTTTACTGGTTTTCAAGAAACCATTAGAGTCTAATGGTGATCAGGAGGAACTGTGAAGTAAAACCAGTATAAACCTTTACAAACCAGTAGACTGTCATGGTTTAAAGACCAGTAGAAACCAGTAAGATCTAATGGTTTGAACATGGATGCACAAATCTTAAGTCAAACCATTAGACACCTTTACAAACCAGTAGAGCCTAATGGTTTTGAAGACCACTAGAATCCGATAGAAACCAGTAGGATCTAATGGTTTTAACATGGGTGTAAAAATCCTAAGTCAAACCATTAGAAACCTTAACAAACCAGTAGAGCCTAATGGTTTGAAGACCAGAAGAAACCAATAGAAACCAGTAAGATCTAATGGTTTGAACATGGATGCACAAATCTATAAGTCAAACCATTGGACACCTTTACAAAACCAGTAGAGCCTAATGGTTTTGAAGACCACTAGAATCCGATAGAAACCAGAAGAATCTAATGGTTTTAACATGGGTATAAAAAAATCCTAAGTCAAACCATTAGAAACCTTAACAAACCAGTAGAGCCTAATGGTTTTCAAGACCACTAGAATCCGATAGAAACCAGAAGAATCTAATGGTTTTAACATGGGTGTAAAAATCCTAAGTCAAACCATTAGACACCTTTACAAAACCAGTAGAGCCTAATGGTTTTGAAGACCACTAGAATCCGATAGAAACCAGAAGAATCTAATGGTTTTAACATGGGTGTAAAAATCCTAAGTCAAACCATTAGACACCTTTACAAAACCAGTAGAGCCTAATGGTTTTGCAGACCACTAGAGTCCGATAGAAACCAGAAGAATCTAATGGTTTTAACATGGGTGTAAAAATCCTAAGTCAAACCATTAGACACCTTTACAAAACCAGTAGAGCCTAATGGTTTTGAAGACCACTAGAATCCGATAGAAACCAGAAGAATCTAATGGTTTTAACATGGGTGTAAAAATCCTAAGTCAAACCATTAGAAACCTTAACAAACCAGTAGACTGTAATGGTTTGAAGACCAGTAGAAACCAATAAAAACCAGTAAAATCTAATGGTTTGAACATGTATGCACAAATCTTAAGTCAAACCATTAGACACCTTTACAAAACCAGTAGAGCCTAATGGTTTTGAAGACCACTAGAATCCGATAGAAACCAGAAGAATCTAATGGTTTTAACATGGGTGTAAAAATCCTAAGTCAAACCATTAGACACCTTTACAAAACCAGTAGAGCCTAATGGTTTTGAAGACCACTAGAATCCGATAGAAACCAGAAGAATCTAATGGTTTTAACATGGGTGTAAAAATCCTAAGTCAAACCATTAGACACCTTTACAAAACCAGTAGAGCCTAATGGTTTTGCAGACCACTAGAGTCCGATAGAAACCAGAAGAATCTAATGGTTTTAACATGGGTGTAAAAATCCTAAGTCAAACCATTAGACACCTTTACAAAACCAGTAGAGCCTAATGGTTTTGAAGACCACTAGAATCCGATAGAAACCAGAAGAATATAATGGTTTTAACATGGGTGTAAAAACCCTAAGTCAAACCATTAGCAACCTTAACAAACCAGTAGACTGTAATGGTTTGAAGACCAGTAGAAACCAATAAAAACCAGTAAAATCTAATGGTTTGAACATGTATGCACAAATCTTAAGTCAAACCATTATGACACCTTTACAAAACCAGTAGAGCCTAATGGTTTTGAAGACCACTAGAATCCGATAGAAACCAGTAGATTCTAATGGTTTGAACATGGGTGTCAAAATCTTAAGTCAATTACCATTAGAAACCTTTACAAACCAGCAGATCGAGCCCATTATGTCAATGGATTTGAAAACCAGTTGAAACAAATAGAAATCAGTAAGATCTAGCGCCGCCTCTGAATCAGTCTGACTATATTTATTTAAAAACCCCAAAACAGGGATGAAAAACTCTAAAATGTCATTAGTCATTATATTAATAGTTTTATTTTACAGATTGTGCAACATCTTGACATATGCCCTGTAAGGTCTGCAATATTGATCAAGACTATACAAGCCCCAAAACCACAAAATGCGACTGCCGCCTTTTTTAAACGGCTACACAGCTGGCATCTCTCTGGGCTACACTAACACTGTGTGTGTGTGCACATGCATGTAATCAATGCATGCAGTGAGTGCGTGTACGTACCCAGCCAGACCATGCCTATATGACACACACACAAGACAGCCATTCCTATCCTCAACAGCTACAGGATCAGGAGCCAGAGCAGAGAGACAAAATCTTTTTATTACTTTGTTTTCCCCTGCTATTCTTCAATATGGGTAAGTCTTAGATTTACCTAATTTATTTGCAATATGTGCAGTAACTGTTTTCTGTTTTGAAACGTAGTAATTAATGTCTACTAGGAGTGCTTTCAACGCCTGCCGCAAAGATGAGAAATGTATTGTATTGTCCCATCCATGTATTTTTATGTTAGATCTTGATGCAAGTTTGTGCATTCACCTACACATGGCTTTAAAGGCATCGTTTAACAATGTTAAATCTATGATGCATGGCCCTACTTATTATCAGTGTCAGTGATATGGTGTAATATTGAAGCCCTAACAAAATTGCGCTTCAAAATGATCATGAACTTGATGAAGTGCCTCAAAAAGTAAAAATCTTTGACTTTTGAGTGACCGGTTTTACCATACTCATTTTCCCCAATAGACTGTAGTGTTATAAAACCATTGGGGAAAACGTTTTTTGAAATTTTGAATTCCAATCATATATATCTTGATAATCAGACAAGCCGCCGTCCCCCCCCCCCCCCCCCCGCGCTTATCCCGAAAGAGTGCGTTAAGGCGGTACTCCGTTTCTGCAAGACAAGCGGGGTAGGGGGCTTTAATCACTTTATGGTGTGTTCGCAGTTTCGCACAATAT
Organism: Strongylocentrotus droebachiensis; assembly: GCA_035222895.1. NCBI lineage: Eukaryota > Metazoa > Echinodermata > Echinoidea > Camarodonta > Strongylocentrotidae > Strongylocentrotus > Strongylocentrotus droebachiensis. The sequence continues at coordinate 59,112 of JAVYIG010008842.1, read as the reverse complement.
AAACAGAAGCCCTCATCTGGAAATAAACAGCTAGACCCGTAAATGGAAAACAAAATTCCTCCCCCGCAGGCTGTACAAAGAAGTTTGTAGTAGGCCTACATGTACATTATGTGTGTTGCACATGCTTCAACCGTTCAATTTGTTTTAACTTTATTTTTGTTCTTATTAATTGTAGGCATCTTTTGACATCTTTTGCCAAACAGTGGATTCAAAGCATATTGTGGACACAGTAGGCCTATATTGACGTGAGACCATGCAGAAAATGCTACTTTCTCTCAACCTCCTGGATCAGCATTCAGAAGCCATTATCGGTAATTGTGTAGATGTACTTGTATTATTTCTGTACATATATTTTAATTTTTCCCTGATCATGACACTGATTCGAAATGCTTATTTTTCCTAAGTTTCAAATATATAAAATTCAATTAATTTTAGATCACTAAAACCTGCAGGTATATTGCAATAACCGACCATATTTTGTGAGTTTCAAACAGTGTTCTTTTCCCTCCTTAGCAATAGAGCTTTGATTCTACTCTCATCAGCAAACTAGAATTGTATTGATAATTATTTGCAAAAAAATCCTGATTCACGTTTGCATTGACAACAAATGTTTAAAATGCAAAGGTATGTTTTATATTATGTTTGTGAGCAATGAGAGATTATTTTATTTCTGATAAATCTTTGAAACTGCACTTTTCTGACATAATTTATTATTTAATTCATTGTTTACATTCTAGTTTTAAAATGGATAAAAGTTTTTCTTAACTTGTTTTCCTTTCTTTTTGCTCTATATTCATGCATTAGAATTCTTTGCGTGTATGTACCCTGGATCAAGCAGCACTTGCATTATACAGGAGATTCCACCCAAAATCTAAACCACGAGTCCAAGCTGAAGAGGAATATTTCCAAAATGAGGTCTACACACACACAGAGGTTACTTTCCCCTTCATTATAGAGATATCGAGAGAGAGAGATGGGTGGGGGGGGGGGGGTGAGTTATAGCCACGAACCTAAATAGCTTAGATGTAGAACTGAGATGCCCATTCATGTCACTTGCCATTTTAATGAATTCCAGGGTTTACAAACATACATATTAACACTTTGGATAAAAGATCTCTGTATTTGCATAAATTTGTTATTACTATTTATGAAGTAGACCTGTTTCATAATGCTTATGTAGTAGATCAGTCTCATACTCGACCCCACCCCCTTCATATCACAATGTCAATTCCTAAAACCTGTGGCAAATTATATAAGTTGGTAATAGAGAAAAATTGAATGAGGTAGATGCAATACAAATCGATTCCAATCTTAAGCACTTAAGACTTTATTCAGGTATGGCACGTGAACCGCCCAAAAAATTCCAAAAATGCTGCAGTTTTGTTATATGTTTAAAGTGAACGGTAACAAAGGACCTACATGTTTTTGTATATTTTGGACTGCGCAGATTCAGTGATCTCTGTATTATAATATATAGAAATGTAAAGCATATAGAACTTTATGTCAACTCCAGCATCATATCTGAACGAGCCTTAAAAGACAATCCAACCCTTGTAATAAGTTCATTGAAATGGAAGCTGAAAAATAAGAGAAATAGAAAGGCGAAAGTTTGAAATAAATCGGGCCAATATAAAGGGAGTTGTGATAATATATAAATATGAGATCACTAAATCCATGCATATCTCAATGAAATGCTAGAGCGCCGTATGGCAGCCGTGCTAAAGCCAGGGTAATAATCGGGAGCGCCAGGAGGGTCAAATCTGACTGACATGAGCGCTACACAAGAACCCACTATTATTATTATTATTACACCTGTAGTCATGGGACAACTCTCCTATTTGTTAATGAAATATAATAAATTCTCTTTTTATTTTAAGTGCCTTCTCCCTTTGAAAACTACTCAAAATATATTATGAATAGCACATTATTACAGGTCCTCTACATAGAAAAGCCACTCGTGAATCATACATTTTGAAGAAAAAAAATATTTAAATCATTTTGTGTGTTGAAATAAATGGGAAAGTAGTCCAGCAGCTCGTCATAGTGACATTACCGATTCAGCCAATTTAAAATGCCCTTAGGTTTAGTGATTACAGCTTTCAACAATCCATAACCACCTTATTTTCTGTCAGATTTAATTTGCTATTTTTTAAAAGTATAGTTGTCTGTTAAGGTTGGATTTCCCTTTAAAAAGTGTAAAGGGTAAGCCCTATGTAACATAATGTGATTAGGCCATTTTCGTTATAATAATATATATCTGAGGGTTCATAATTTTATCAATTCTAAAGGGTTCATAATTCTACAAATGAAGTAGGATTCCTAATTCTGAAAATGAACTAGGATTCGTAATTCCAAAAATGAAATATGGTTCATAATTCAGAAAATTAAATAGGGCTCAATATACTTCCAAAGGTTTATTATTCTGAAAATGCAAATAGAACCCTTTATCCTTTTTGGAATTACGAACCGTCAATATAATGAATCCTATTTCATATTCAAAATAATACCATTTCATTTGCCGAATTATGAACCCTATTTCAATATCGTTATTAACGCCCCTTTATCAATTCCAGAATTATGCACCATTTATATTTTTCGTAATTATGAAATCTATTTCATTTTTAAATTCAAACCCTTCTTAAATATGGACCATATTTCATTTGTTTATCGATTTGTCATAATTTGTCATAATACACTGTACTATCAAGTTACATTTATTGATGAACAGCATATCACAGCACTTGTCAAAATAGTAAGACCGTAAATGAATTTGTTTTGCTTGTGAATGTAGTAGGCTTATATTATGTAGTACACAATATTACATTTCCAATTGCTGCAACTTCATATCAATCTTTTACATGTACTATGACAATCTACTGGTCAAAATCATGCTTTGCGTAATCATTTGTGAATTATTCTCTATTTAATATACATGAATGAAGAACTTAAATTTGTGCAAATGAACTTATTCTCCATGGTGGAAAATTACAAACAAAATTTCTCAGCAAAAACTATTTCTCATTGTTTCTACTCATGATGGCTACCGTAAGATAACTATTGCAAATTGCCAAACCTACCCCTTTAAACATCTACTCCAAATTTTCAAGAATTGATTTTTCTTTGTTAAAACTGGCCATAATTTCTAGACAATAATTAGCCAATTTAACATTTTTTTTTTAAATATTTCTTCTTTTGTTGTTGAAATGTGTAAAAAAATCCTTTTTCATTTAAGCTGTTAACCTTGCTTTTAAACGTTCATGTCATTGTAATCACTATATGATGTATGATATTCTGACAGATAATTAAAGGATACACTGTTAAGTGTTAAATATGATAAAGATGAACCAACACGATTGTGATGTCTTTTGTTAACAGACGTTTGCGAGAGAAATGGCTGAACCTCGAGAAAATAGTTAATTGTGTTGGAAGCAAACTTCATGCCAGCTCCTGTCATTTTCGTGTCTTCTTTGCAGACCAGCATGCCCTTTTAAAGTACAAAAAAAAAAAACAAGGGCTGGCAGATTTTGTGAGGAGTACTGTGTTGGAAGTGCATTGATGTAGTGGAATTTAAACTGATCAAAAAAATGTCAACCATGTAATGTAACCAATGCTGTGGTTCAATTGAGGATTCCTACTTGTGTTCTACTGGTCTCCTACTGGTTCCATAGGGGATTCATACTTGTTTTCTACTGGTCTCCTAATGGTTCCAGTTGGGATTCCTACTGGTCTCCTAATGGTTCCATAAGGGTTTTCCACTGGTCTTCTACTGGTATCCTAATGGTTTCTGTATGGATTCCTACTGGTCTTCTAATGGTTCCAGTTGGGATTCCTACTGGTCTCCTAACGGTTCCATTAGGGTTTTCTACTGGTCTTCTACTGGTATCCTAATGGTTTCTGTATGGATTCCTACTGGTCTCCTAATGGTTCCAGTTGGGATTCCTACTGGTCTCCTAATGGTTCCATTAGGGTTTTCTACTGGTCTTCTACTGGTATCCTAATGATTTCTGTATGGATTCCTACTGGTCTCCTAATGGTTCCAGTTGGGATTCCTACTGGTCTCCTAATGGTTCCATTGGGGTTTTCTACTGGTATCCTAATGGTTTCTGTATGGATTCCTACTGGTCTCCTAATGGTTCCATGACTTCTTTTTTACTTGTCTAATGGTTCCAGCACTTCTTTTCTACTGGTCTTCTAATGGTTTTTATATCAATTTCTACTGGTCCCCTACTGGTTCCAGTGGGGATTTGTACTTGTTTCCTACTGGTCTCCTAATGGTTCCAGTTGGGATTCCTACTGGTCTCCTAATGGTGCCATTATGTTTTGCTAATGGTCTTCTACTGGTCTTCTGCTGGTTCCAGTACGATTTTTTTCTACTGGTTTCTAATGGAAAAAGCGCCACTTTCCATATTGAAACCAGTAGAGAATTGACCACTAGAAACCGTTAGAAATCTGTACTGGTTTTCTCTACTGGTTTCTATGGGATTTTCGACCTGGGCTCAATGTTTCTTTCAGACGTTTTCACAAAATTGAATAGGAAATATTGACGAAACATCAGCATATTTGACACATTTGCCCTTGTTATAAAGTCTCCCATGTCATTAACCTTGTTTCTTCTTTCCTTCCAGTCCCTCCTCAGATAACCAGCACCAACACCCCTGTGAGTGCAATGGAAGAGTCTGCCTTTGCTCTACTGAGTTGTGAGATCAAAGGTCAACCTACCCCTGACCTGACCTGGCTCCAACCTAGTGGGGAGCCTGTTCCCATGATCGCTACACAGTACAGCAGCAGCATACAGGATAACACTGCCTTCTTGGTGGTGTACAGCCCCAATGTGTCAGAGCACGATGGTGACTTTGTGTGCGTCCTATCCAACTTCCTTGGCAGTGTGAATACAAGTGTTCAAGTGTCTGTGCAAGGTAAACCCAGAAGCCTCGTTCACACATCTCTAAGAGTGCATTACTATTTATCTGAAAGGAAAAACAAAGAGAAATAATCATGATTATTTGAGAATTTGTTTTACCTGGAAAAGATATACTTGTAAGGTGTAGCAACTCTCTACAATGGAAGGTCCAATATTTACAAAACCTAACTTCCTAACTTGTGTAACCTTGAATTAAATGGTCACAAAAGGTCAATACCAGGTGTCGCGATCTGCGATGGTTTTATTGTTTTGTGGCAGTTATGGATATTGCACTAAGGTGGGGGGGGGGGGGGGCTTCCAAAGTGACCACATACATTCGCCTCCCCTACATGTACCTCCTTCCCTTGAAGAAAGCATTAGAATAAAGAGAAATGCAGTTATATCTTTTTCTATCTTTTGATAACCAGGGAGGCGTTTCACAAAGCCTTTTTTCAGTGACAAATAACAAAAATCGGTAACAAATCTGCTGATATCCAATCAGAAGCAAGGATTTTAGTAGCTTATAATACAAATTGTTATTTGTCACAAGTTTTGTGAAACACTCCCAGGGCACTGACTTGCAGGCCTGTGCCATTGATTTATTGCCATTGCAGATGGTTTATACAAAAGTGATAGTAATAATAATAATAATACTCAGTTTTTATATAGCGCTTATTACAATCACTAAGCCCTTCCAAACTAAGAGATTATTACCCGGCTTAAGCTGTGCTGCCATTACGGCGCTCTAGCATTTCAAAGAATTAATTCCTGCCAGGTACCCATTTACATCACCTGAGTTGAGTGTGGCAATTAAATGTAGATCAATGTCTTGCCAAAGGACATTTGTGCTGCGGCGGGTCTCGAACCGCGTACCTTGGGACCGAAAGTCTGGCGACTTAACCACTCGACCCCGGCACCTCTAGGCAGACATGTACATGTACCTGTGAAGTCTTTCAACTTAGAGTTGTCCCTCTAATATCATCTCTCACTCTATATCCAGGTGTCCCTGTGCTCACCGATGCAGAAGCCTTCCCATCAGACCCTACCAGCGTCACCCTCCGGTGTAACACCAAGGGATCTCCCGCCCCTACCACCACCTGGCAGAGAGGTACCACGCCTCTTCCTGACCCCTCAGTGACCGGTCATTCGGTATCCCTTGATGGGTCGTTGGTCATCACTGGTCAGAGTGTAGGAATGGGTGAGGTGTACTCCTGTACGGCTTCAAACCCCTATGGCTCTGTGACGGCAACACTACAAGGTATGTAGAGGGATAGTCTCCTGTAGATCTGGGCCCTGTCTTACAAAGAGTTACGATTGATCCAAATCAATCGCAAGTCCTCCAATAAATTCTAAGTTTGCAGTCTCTTATCTCTTATGTACATAGTTGTGACAGATATCAACTCTTTGTAAGACGGGGCCCAGAAGTAAAATCTAGTCTTACAGGGTGCAGACAAGTAGACAAATTCCTGGTGGGAAACCTGTGTATTCTGACTTTTATTCAGAACTTCTGCAATTGAGAATCTCATGTCATTTCATTTCTGCAGCTCCAGGCCAGGTAGCCACACCCACCATCTCTGACATTACATCTACCAGTCTTCGTCTCACCTGGGCCACTCCCACTTCTACTAGTGACCTGCCAATCACAACATACACTGTCCAATACCAGGCTGAGTTCAGTGATGAATATTCGTTAGCAGGGGAGACTGGTGACCCTTTTTACACAGTTGAAGGTCTGCAGCCCTTCACAGGGTACCAATTCAGAGTGCAAGCAGGGAATGGACTTGGAGCGGGGTCGTTCAGTCCAGCCACCAGTCTTTTTTATACATCATCAGGAGGTAATGGAGTAATTGATTTGCCTTTAATTTCACATCATTTTAGATTTGTTTTCCCCAATTCCTTGCATATTTTAATGAAAACCTTTTGAAAATCACACCTTCATACACCTTTGCAATGGCTCGTGACTTCATATAGACTGAAAATAGAACATATATATTATAAATCTTAACTGTAAATTGTTTTGAATGTTTATTTCAATCAAGAAGTGGTATTGTTTATATGTATCAAATAATTCAGAACCATGTCAGCGCATATTTCTGCATTGTGAATCAATGTTAACATCTCCCAGATCATCATGGTTAATTTCCTGTCATGTCTGCTGGCTGAAATTAATATAAATATATGAAATTTCAAATTTTATATACTTATTACAATCGTTGTAGGTGCATTGCATAAATACAAGGCATGTATGTAACTTCTCACATGTATCCACTTTCAATCATTCTCTCTAAAGCAGTATAGCTTGGATGTTTAGAAAGGTTATGGTAAGATGGACAATGCTGTGCTGGACAAATCGAAAAAGAAAACAAAATCTTTCTTTCTTTTCTTTGTATATCAGTTTGAAATACTTCCTACTTACAGAGGTGTAGTAAATGGGTTTTGCCAAAGTTTCATGAAGTGCATTCAATTTACATTACATTTTAATTGCTGTTCAAGTGATTTGTCAACAGTTTGATTCATTTTTATTTATTTTCTTTTGTGGGCAATGAAAGACATGTATCTCTATTTTTGGAGCATAAGTCTTGTTTTGTCCCAATTTCTCGAAGGGAGTCAAACCTCTTGACCCTCTACAGTTCTGCTTGTGTTCCATGCAGTGATGTCCCTTACATGTGAATGTTTCTGTAATCTGTATTTTGGCATTATAATTTATGCTTAACCATGCAGTCTATTTCAGAGTATGCCAAAAGACATATCCCTTGGCCCGTTGCCTAAAACTTAACATTGACAGTAACTTTGCCATCAGTGGTAACAGGGTTCTAACAGCCAATCAAAATCGAGGTTTCCATGATAGTGACCATTGATGACAAAGTAATTACCATCAATGGTAAGTTTTTGTGCAAGGGGGTCCAGGTTGTGCCAGGGGAAAGGCAATGAATATGAACCGTTCTTGTTGTTTTGCCAAAATATGCCGTGAAGTGAATTGAATCTGATCTGTGCCATGTCTAATGTGGTTTGTTTTGTCTACTTTGTACAGTCAAACCTGCTTTAGTGACCACCTATCTACAAAGACCACCTGCCTAGAAAGGCCACATGTGTTGTTTCCCTTGAAAATGGTTTCTCATTGAATCATGTACTAAAGGAACCTATCTACAAAGACCACCTGTCTACAAAGGCCACATTTGTTGTTTCCCTTGAAAATGGTTTCTCATTGAATCATGTACTAAAAGAACCTGTCTACAAAGACCACCTGTCTACAAAGGCCACTTTGTGTGTTTCCCTTGGGCAGTCGCTGTAGACAGGTTTGACTGTATTTACAAATTTCCTTTCTTTTCAGCTCCAAGCAGACCTCGGGGTGTTGCTGTAACAGCAGTAGGGAACCTCCTTACAGTGACGTGGTCAGCACCCTCTATGCTGAATGGAAACCCAGGTAATGTCAAAGGGGACATTCATTTTATCAAAAAGCATCATCAAAAGAGTAATGCAAAATGTGATCCTCTTCTACAAAATCATTTGTTTACTTATTTCCATCTTCATATTAAAGCAATAGATCATTACAATATTATACATCAGAAGAAAAAAATACATGCAATCATACATGTTAACAGTATCAAAGAGACCAAATTTACCAGTTGAAAATGAGAAGAGGGAAACATCCTACCAGGTACTCACTTACTACACCTGGGTTGAGTGTGGCAAATGTAGATTAATGTCTTGCCAAAGGACATTAGTGTTGTGGCAGGGATGCAGACCCTGTACCTTGTGGTTCACAGCATTCAAGGGATGTCATCCTACCATGTACCCATTTACATCACCTGAGTGGAGAGTGGCAAATGCAGATGAATGTCCTGTCATTGGTCATTACTGCCACATTGAGACTAGAAGTGTGAACCATGTGGTCCACAGTCATGTGCCTTATCCACTAGACCGTGATACCTCTAATGTGAGAGCCTTGCTATGTACACAAAGCCAAGGGTATTCATTTCACTGATAAAGTCTATAATTTGGAATGATCTTCCCCTATCTGTACGGGAGAAAGCATCAGTGTCTTGCTTTCGTAGAACCCTAATAACACAAATGTTAATAGAATAGTTGTTTTTAATTTTGAACCAAGGTTCTTGCCTTTTTGTAAATATTATGTTATCATTCTTTATGTTTTATTTAGTGTAAAATACCAAATCTTTGTATTTAATGACAGAACATATTTACCCTAGATGTAGAATAGCTTGTAGCTTAAGTATGTATTCAATAGTTATTCATATTTATTTATATTACATTCTCATTCATTGTTGTGTTACTTTTGTGTGTTAGTGGTACCAAACACGATTAGCATTAAATGCTATTTTCTGGTCCCATTTATCCTTTCAATGTTAACCATTCACATTTGATTGCTATATTGATGTACTTTTTGTTTTGGATAATTAACTTCAAACTCAAACTCAAACTCATTTTCCTTTGCAGATGATATTATGTATGAGATCCTCTTATATCCTACTGATGACGAATCAGCTGTCACCACGGTTACCGTATCCCACAATGCCAATCAACTCACCACCCTCATCGATAGCCTGGAATATATCACAGACTATGAGGTCAAAGTTCGTGCAGGCAACATTGCCCTAGAAGAATGGAGTCGCTATGTTACTGTCCAGGTTACAACAGGCTTTCAAGGTACATACAGTACATGTATAATGACAGCGACAACAAAAAATGATGACTGAACAAAATTGATTTGCCCCAAATCACTAAAAAATAGCCACATTAGTCAGTAGTGAAAGAGGACTCAGTGTTGTAAAACAAATCCTCTCTTTCTTGAGTGGTTATATTGAAGTTTGAAGTTTATTTATTCCACATTTACATCAAAAAACAGTTTAAATTCTTTCTATTTTTAATACAAGCATATAAATTTCACCCAAAAAACAAAAACAAAAATTCAAATTAAATATAATGTACGGAAAATAAGTACCAAGTTTCAAAATGTATAGAAATAAATGAACAAATATTTTTACCCAATTTAGCGCTCACTAATATTACAGTTTTTAGCCTGATGTACATAATTCACTCAGCTCAACTGCATGAGGCATTGATATGTAGATGGTGGTTGGGGGGGGGGGGGGGGAGGTACAATTCATATGTATGTAATAATGATAATAATACGTCTTCTTCCCCCATGGAAGCCTCATCAGTGTTAAAGGAGGTGTAGCATGTCGAGACTACGTGTCTTTCCCGTGGCCTGACTCAGAGCCAATCGGGTATAATCGACTACGGACGACATGACTGCAGCAATCACGTGCATGCAACAAACGCAATATCGAAGTGTGAGGAGAACTTGGGTCTGTTTCGCGAACCCTAGCCCGTGCTGACCATATAGAGATTAAGTCGCTGACTACCGTTAATCAAGTCCATTCGATTACATGCAGTTGTCCAAAAGAAGACGTAGATGGCGTTAACCAGTATTTGCCAAGCTACACCCCCTTTAATACTGTTCTCCATGAAGGCCTCTGTATGCATATTATTACCACTACTGAATAATGTATAATGAAGCTCTAAGCAATAATGTGTAGAAAGCAACCAAGTGTCTTTTTCATGTATGTACTCAAAACTCATCTGCCAGTTGTTATTGTTTCTAATTTTTTTATTCAATCCAGCACCAGCATCAGCTGTAGAAGACTTCAGTGCCACAGCAAATAGCTCGTCTTCAATCTGGCTCACTTGGGAGGTAGGCTTAAATTATCATCACTAATTTAAATCCACTATCGACTATTCGTGGAAGCGTCATGGTGTAGTGGTTCTGACTCTCATCTTTCAATCATAAGGTCGTGAGTTCAAATCCCACTCCAGGACGTTAATTTCCTTCAGCAAGAAATTCATTGTGCTGCACTCCACCCAGGTAAAGTAAATGGGGACCTTGTAGGAATGCATTCCTTGAAACGCAGGATTTCATAGATCAAAAATATAATTATTGTTGTATACAAATATACACTGTCTTGAGAGAGAGGCTCTGGTGAAAAATATGGGTCCAAGGTGACTGCAATAGTGCTATTCTGCTGAGGGGCGCAACATAGCACGCAACTCCCGCAGTGTCAAAGCACTCAGTTTTTGAGCGTCAAGTAATGCCTGGCTGGAATGCTCCCTAGGGAGTGGCAAGCACTGAATCCAATGACCGTGGTAAAACGCTTAGAGATGTCCGAAATGTATTTAGCGCTATATGAAAGCTGAATATCATTATTATACATTGTTTGTTTCCATTTGCAGCCCACAAACGATGAGACCTTTGAGGCGTATCTCATCTCGTTTCGCGTCCTCAACTCATCGGACATGTCACCTGACGTCGCCCTCTCTGCCCAGGAGGCGTCGTCCTATCTCATCGTTGGTCTCCCTAGCAACACACCCCACGGAGTAGGCATGGCGTATCAGAATGCAGGAGGGCTCAGTCCATTCACGCAAGAGTTGGTTGTGACTACGCTTTTGGGTAAGATGCTTCTAAAATACTTGAAATAATAAAACTAAAGATAACAATGATGATAATAATAATAATGATAACATTAATAATAATGATAATAATAATTATAAAAAACAGAAATAATAATATTAATTATACTACTACTAATAATGATAGTAATAATAATGATGATGATGATAATAATAATATGTTCTGTTAAACCCAGAGAAGCTTAATTATGCTGTTTCCCCTGAGGGCCCTGCAATCATATTATTACCCCGGCTTTAGCCGAGCTTACCATGTAAAGGCGCTCAGCCATTCAAGGAATTTCTTCCTGCCGGGTACTGATTTTCCTATTACAATAAAAGTCAGTTTTGGTGTAGAGGTTCCGTCCCTTGACACATTACAGCATGGCATCAATGGCCCTTTGGCCCAGCATTAATCTGCATTTGCCACTCTTAACCCAGGTCAAGTACATGGATAGACACACTGAAGCCTTGGTAGTATCCTGTAGCAGTATGCAAGAGCCCACTAGTTACTATTATATCCCTCATATATAGTTTTTTGCCTTGGGATTGTACAGAGCACGAAAATGGGATAATGTCACTATTGATTTTGAGAAAGTGAGAACATTTACTATTTGGAGTAGTATAGTAAATTCCGGAATCCACTTTTTCCACCGATCACCGATATTTCTGGGATCGATATCTGAATTTTTAATTTTGGGAGAGCAACGAGCGCGCAAGCTAAGTCCCCAGCATGAAGTTTTTTCTGTGCAGCCGGTATGGTGTGCAAAGCCATCGGGAGAGTTCTGGCGCGGCGTGCGCATAGGATAGCGCATTGAGAAAAGCAGCTGGAAAAAACATAGTCCGACAAATTGGCTGCCGACTATCCCCGTTTTCACCTGTTAAACGTGGAAAAATTGTTTAAATTTAACGAAGGAATCGACAGCAGAAACACGAAGAAACAGATCAGATACGGACTTAATGTTTCAGGATTTTTGTAAGGAAATAAAAGCCGATTTGGATGATGATCTTGTTGATAACGAACCGGGATAACGAAGCCCTATAGACCTCCTTCAGTCTCGCAGTATAATGCTGGAGCTCAGAATCAAAACAGTAAATACTACAGCAAGAAAACAATGCAGGCTTTGTAATAGTTTCTTTGTAAAAGTGAGCTGCTCATGAGGGATATAAAACAGATATACAATGGCTTTCTTGGCTCTAGCAAACTATGAGCATTCAGAGGCATAAATAGTAAATTTTCCTCGAGGCAAATTTATATCAAATTTACTATACCCGAGGCTTGCCGAGGGTATAGTAAATTTGATATAAATTTGCCTCGAGGAAAATTTACTATTTATGCCTCTGAATGCTCATAGTTTTTGCTAGACCCTCGAAAGGTATTGTATATTTGTATATTATTACCAATGTCATAGAAAATATCACTAGTGCCAATGTTTTTAGGCTTTAACTCTGCGTTAAATTATATGAAGTGATGGCCTTCTGGCTCTAAACATACGGTTTAGGATACCTGTGTGGGTATCATCATCAAACATATAAAGCCTGCCTGCACTAGTTTGGCTAGGGGGATTAGACCTCCCTGCAAGGTCACTGACAGGTGGTTATCTCATCAAATCAGCTCTCAATTAACATAGGAAAAAGAGGATCATGGGGGACCAACGGTCACCGCCTAGGCATTGTTTGCTATAATAGAGGGTGCAAGTAGCTATAAGTAGTGCAGTGGGGCTTTATTTTCCATTTATTCATTGATACAGATGACCCAACCATAGGACGAGTCCAAGACGGGAGCATAGATGGCGGTATTATTGCGGCTATCGTGTGCGGTATCTTAGCTGTCCTTCTCGTCCTTGTCCTCCTCACGTTTGGTCTTCTGTACAGGAAGAGGAAAAGCGATGATTGGTCGGGACAGAGCCACTTCAATGGGGACTCACTCTGGATCAATAGACGGTTAGTATCACTACCTTGAGACTTTCCTTGTCTAATTATACCGCTTTAAGAATGTTCACATGTTTTATGTACAAATACAGATTGAGAATAGAAGGAGAACAACATGTAGGAAAACAACATTCTCTGCAGATGCCTTTTTTCTCTCTCAGTTGTAAAGATTTTGCTATGGACTCATTGATAATTGATTTGAGATAAGATTATATTTACCTTGCTGTGGTGAGTGCCTCGCAGTATGTGACAAGGTATGGGAGAGAAAGAATGATGATTGGTCGGGACAGAGTCACTTCAATGGGAATTCACTTTGGATCACTACCTTGGGAATCGTCTAATAAAAAACATTCTTCGTCAATTGTACCACTTTAATAATGTTCACCTGTTTTATGTACATAAACAGAGTGAGAATAGTATAATTATATTGACTGCTATGAGAGGCATCGCTGCTTCTATAGGCTCAAGGGGACGTTACATCCTGCTATGACCCCCCCCCCCCCCCCCCCCCCCCGAGGCTTACCAAATAAATTTAAAAAACACATTTAAACCAAAAAATATCAATAGATATTTAGGAATACAACATTATGTAACGAGGTTTAGAATAGAAAAAATGATGATTGGTCCAGACAGGGTCACTTCAATGTGGACTCCCTCTCTATCTGCATTAAAAGTATTTAAATTCATATGTTGAGACACCCACCCATCTTATAATCAGACTACGCCCTCTTTTTGAAAAGTACATATATGTCAAGAAGATCGACGTACAGATAACAAAATATAATTGTATTGTTAAAATTCTAGTTATATGTAAAGCTGTCAGCAGTACTGTTGGTCCGAAAATCTCTTTTGTCAGCATGTTGTGATCTAAAATGGTCACCTTCATTTGTGAAATCTACAAAATGCTTGAAACTTTAGATATTTAGCACTGTCTAGTGTTGTACACACGCATATTTTATTCTAATACATAAACTGTACTCCCATGTGCAACTGTTGTACAGTATGCACAATGTATGCATATCACATCTGTTAAACTTGGTCTCTTTCTTACAGATTTCCTTTGACAAGCTTTGTGCTTTGTGGATATTTCTTCTCTATATTCTGGTGATCTGGGTACTGATCTATTCTCTTTTATATCTTCATTTTCCACTTTTCCTTTTTTCTTTTCATGATGCATGAACCCTTTTCTCATTCATGTGGCTTTTACCTCAATGTTTCTTTCTAAATCTAAAATGCATGCATGCATTCCTCTGTATCAATAATTATACATTACATTCTGTTTGAAATGCAACATTTTGATAATGTATGAAACGTTACAACAATGCCATCATCGTTTGATATGCATGTACCATGTATCACAATTTATGTGCCATCTTTTTTTCTGGCATCCTTTGGACCTATTAATATGTCCTTTTTTCCCACCATCTTGTCTTGGTACTGTTATATGTTCATTTGTAATTTATTGATGAGTCTCCTCATCTTTCTTTTCCGTACTCACACGTTTATCAATGTTGCATGACATGTGCGGTTCATTCATTGTATGACCTTCTTTATGTTATGTGTCATAATATCTATTGTTCATTTCCTCTGTATTCTTGTTCTTGTCCTTGCCTTTCCATCAACTCTTCATGCATATTCTAAACTCTTCTTACCGTTTGTCTTTAATTACATTATGCTATCACTCTACCTGTGCAAATTGTTAATACCAAACGATTGAAATACCATGCTGCCAAACCCCATTGAAATACCATGCTGCCAAACCCCATTGAAATACCCTGCTACCAAACCAATCCATGCACAAATTGCTATTTCCCATACGACCCCTTGCCCCCATGCATGACACGACCCCTGAACTAATATCAGATTTTCGTACGGTGATTCCATTTCCGTTGCTTCCACTGTGGATGACAGCGGCGGCACCCAGAAAGGAGTCTACGACCTCTCCATGGTCAACGAGAACTTCTCGCCGGACGAAACCGGGCTGTCGTCCGACTCCGCGTACGATCTGGGTGGAGCAAGAGGAGGAGGAGGGCGGAGGGGGGACTCCTTGGAGGTGTCGCCGAGGTCAGATGCGTCCGACCTCGGTGAAGAGAAGAAGAAGAAAAGGAGAAGATGGAAAGGCCTGTCTGATGTCATCTATAAAAAGTGAGTCTCAAAATGGCGACAAATGATCTTTAAAATTTGGGGTTTTTGTTTACTTTGTAAATCACGAAGTATAAAAAAAATATTCCGCTTTTATATAGCGTTTAATACATCTACGATGTCTTTAAGCGCTTTTCAGTTATAATATTACACCGGTCAATGGATTCAATGATTGCATGCCCGCACACATTGTGTGCACAATCTCCTCTCCCTGAGGCGTATTCCAGCCAGGCGTTCCTTGACGCTCAAAAACTGTTTGACCAACAATGACGGTCACTACCGGGTACCCATACAACACCTGGGTGGAGAGTAGCAAGTGCAGGTTAATATCTTGCCAAAGGATATTAGTGCTGTGTCAGGATTCGAACCCTCGACCTTCGCATTTCCACTCAGCCACAATTACATGTACTCTCCCCATCTTGTAGTCAACGCTGATAGCATATTGACTCTCATTCGTTCATTACTGGTGTGCATGAATACCCAATTGAATCATTGAATTAATATTTGAGAACTGGTTCTTTTCTTTCTCTGTCTGTTAACCTCTATCAGCCCCAATAAGTCAGGCGATGATAGGAGAAGCATTCATGTACTCTCCACTTGTCGTCGATGTCAACGATGACAACAAATTGACTTTCACCCACTCATTCCTTGTGTGCATAAATACCAAATTGAATCATTGAATTTATATTTGAGAACTGCTCCTTTTCTTTTGTTGTTTGTCGCCCTCTATCAGCCCCGATAAGTCAGGCGATGATAGGAGAAGCATTCCACTTGTCGTAGTCAACAACAACAAATTGACTTGCACTCGTTCGTTACTGGTGTGCATATATATATAGATGCCCAATAGAATCATTGACTTGATGTTTGATAACTGGTCCTTTTCTTTCTTTGTCTGTCACCCTCTATCAGCCCTGACAATCCTGGCGTAGTGCTGGTCAGTCAGGCAATGATTGGAGATTCATACCCTCCCCCTGTATCAGTGAACAGAGATGAAGTCCTTTCAGAAGGTAGGATATTTTTCTTCATGCATGTTACTTTTCTAGTGCATCTGTATCTCCATTTCTGTCTTATCCTCTCTTTCCCTGTCAATGTGTGCTGATTGTGTGCTACCTCTCTCTCTCTCTCTCTCTTTCTCTCTCTCTCTCTCTTTCCCTCTCTTTCCCTCTCTATCCTTCTATCTAAGACTTTCTTTTCAATTTTTCTCTATCTCTCTCTCTTTCTATAAATATATATATATATGTGTGTGTGTGTCTGTCTGTCTTAATGGCTGTCTCTCTCCTTATCTCTCCTTTTTTTGGTTAGATGATTGAAGGAGAACCTGGCCAGTCCAGACTTAAGATTGAAGTCAGAAAATTAACTTTCAACCTTATACTAAAAAGACAAAAATGAAATTTTGTCAGCTTTTTTGGCCAGGGACTTTAATTGGCAAATGATAATCTCCATTAAATGTTGTGCTTCAATTAATACATGGCATGACAATTTTCAAGAGTCTATGTAGACCTATCGAAAAATTATTAAATTTTCTCGTACACAAACGTTTCTGGTTGTATAGTAGCTGAAATTAACTCAAACTCAATATTGAAGTTAAAGATGCTCAAGCTTGGGTGTATATAGTCCTTTGTGAAGTAGGCAATTTGGTGAAGACTGAGCCAACAGGTATTACGCTCCTGTACTTATGTACGCATAAAGGGACACTAGTACGCACAGGAGCATAATACCTGTTGGCTCAGTGTGCTGCCCTCTATATACCCACACAAGAGCGACTTTAATGCATCACTCTAGCATGGAATTCTAACATTACATCTGAAACCCTTCTCTATTGTTTGCAGATGAGGGGGAACCCAGTGAACCGAGGCCCTTGAGTCTCGCAGTGGACCCTCCTCCACTCAGTCCAGACTCTACATTTGATATGTCAGGAGGAGCTGAGGAAAACATTTATGTTGAGGTCGGAGAAGCCCCCGCTGCCGAGGTTGCTAACAACTCAAATCCCCATAGCAACGGAGACGACTCTAGGGGCATGTCTCCCCAGTTCCCGGTCTTTCCAAATGCAGACGACAGCATCAAGCTCTCAGACGACTTGCATGTGGATCGCAAGCTGATGAGGAGGATGGAGCGGAAAGCGGAGAGAGAACAGGAGAAGAAGGCTAGAAAGAAGGAGAGGGAAGAGGAGAGGGCGAGACAGAGAGAGATAGAGAGAGAGGAGATGGAAAGGGATAAGATGTTTGGAGGGAGGAAGATGTCTGGTGGACTTGGAAAGATTTTTAGGAAGAAGAAATCAGATGAAATCCCTTACCCGGAAACGAACTTTGGTGTCGCGACGGAGAGACAGGTTGAAAATGCTGGAATGTTTTAGACATATGACAGTAATGATGTTTTAAAGCCTGTCTGCACTAGTTTGGCCAGGAAGGATTAGAACACCTAGCATGGTCACTGACAGGTGGTTATCTCATCAACTCAGCTCTCAATTAAAATAAGAAAAAAAGAATCATGGGGGACCAACAGGCACCGCTTAGCCATTGTTTTTTATATAGAGGAGCAAGTAGTGCAGTGGGGCTTTAATAAATTGTTGATCTAAATTATAATGATTTTCCCTCACATTGTTACCTTCCTGTTTTCAATACCAATCTAGGGAGGATTGTGAACTTCACCTTTAACAAGCGTTTACTAGCCAGGGTAAACCATTTCCAAGGTTGCTAGTTGAAAGTTTGGTGGTCTTTCGCAGTGGGTTCTACGTTATTCACATTAGACAAAATCACAATGCTTATTCTGTCTAATTTGTCATTAGCCAACTGGTTCACAAAGTCGTAATTGTTTATGTGACCTAACAGGAATAATAGATGATCAATTGCATTTGGGGAACAATAATTCCAGTCGCTGTTTAGTACTTTCCTACTTCTTTGTAACATGTTAGTATAGCTAAAAAATAAAGTAGACACTCTTACACTGTGTCACTCATTAGTGCATGTATCATTGCACATAGTTTCTTGTGGCATGGCGTAAGGGTCTCAACTTTATTTTGAGCAGTACTGCATTATAATAAATTGCCAAATTAAGGATTGAATATTTTTGCTTTGATATCACCAAGGAACACATTTGATATTAGAGTGAAGAGGATTCCACGTTAGATAATGGTGCTCGACTTATTCAATATGACATGTTTTTAGTATAACACTTAACTCTCTGGGCCTGCATTACAAAGTTATAAGAGCAGTATCGAGAACGTTAATAATGTGTAATTGTGTGTAGGATACAGATGAAGATACACGCTTACAGTCGAATTGTCACTGTGCCAACTGTATGTTCATAGTGTAAATTTGTATGCATTTGTACATTACCTATCAGTATCATCTCAAATTATCACAGTATTATATATGGCTATCTGTGATACTGGTACACCTTTGGGATGTTTCACAAAGATCCTAAGTTGAACTTATCTCTAAATTGGACTAAACAATTATGGAAAGCCGTAAAAGTTATTTTTGGAAGGCATAAAATGTTGATTCAAATCATTCATCTTATCTATTATCAAGGAGATTTCATGTTCTTGATGTGGAATTTATTTTTCAAAAATCAGAAATACTTGAAGTTTCGCTTTTCAATATATCTGAAGTAAAGGCTACAAATGGCTCTCCATAATTTTTAAGTCCAATTTAGAGTAAGTTAAAATCTTTGTGAAACACCCCCCTTGTGTTTTGTTAATATAGTTCTAGAGTATGATTTATTTCTTTGGTAATTTCACATCATCATGTAGTGAGATGTTTGCTGTTTGTGTAATTCGCACTATGCTATCGTAGACTTTTTTAGGGGCCCAAATTATGTAGATTTATCTTGCCCCACTAAGGCCTAAAAAAATAGATGTTGTATTGCCCTTTAGGTGCAAAAACATGGGTTGGTCGGTTGGAATTTTTTTTTTTTTTTTTAATTTTTTCTTCTCCCTCTTGGGGCTGATATTTCTCAGTTTCGAATGCTGTAATATTTTTTTTCTCTAAAAAACGGTAAAGCCGACCGTACATTTCAACATTTTTGGGTCGGCCGCAAAGGGCAATGATGACCCCTCTTCCTCCCCTAGCTGCAAACTATTTTATGTTCTATCTATATTTGCTAGATAAAGAGATGTATTGAGAAAGAGAGAGAGAGAGTGGAGGAGAGAGAGAGAGAAAGTGAGAGAGAGAAAAAAGAGAGAGAGTGAAAAAAAGCCTTGAATCATTTTGAAATCACCTTGAATTTATGTATAGTACTTATCTATACTTTGTAAGTACTATCTCAAATTGTCTTTTTTTCCATAATAGTACTTATCATTTAAATCTTGCATATTTTGTTCGCAGTGTGATTGAGTTGAATATATATATTATGCATGCAGATTTTATGCCTTTATTTCCATGTATATCATTTTGTGGCTGATAACATATACACCTTGATAAGTATATTAACACTAAGAAAACATATATTGTAACTGTTTGTATCGTTGTATCTATTTATATACTACACCACCATTTTAACGGAAAATGCCATTCCAAATTCTGTCTGTTTTTATTATAGTTATTCAGGTTTAGTTAAAAGAGTTTGCTTGTGTTGTGTTTCCGATACCAGGGCCCCATACAACAAAGGTTTGTGATCAATTTCAAATTTAAAACAAAGATTTTGATTGGTTAAGGGTCAGCCTTTTATACAATATGTGCATGCAACGATGACCTTGATTGGCCATTGTCATTTCTGTAGTTGATTGCAAACCTTTGTGTTATGGGGCCCCGGGAGTTGTTTAATTCTTATGCAAATTCTTACAGTTAACTAAATTATTCCTATGTTTACCAAGTTTTGTAAATTTTTAAGTATATCAAATTGATTTGTATCTAGTTTATGTTTCTTGAGAATGTAACACATTAAAGCTTTCACCTAAAAGTATTCAACAAAGGCCCAAATTCAACCAGTCCACCTTCCATTCTTGAGTTATGAAAAAACAAAAAAAAGCAAATTTACAAGAGGTATAAATAATTTAGTAGTTAACTGTAACCTACTTTTTACTTACAGTTACCGGTACTAGCCGATCAGAACATTTCTTTGTATAAATAATTGCAGAAATCATTGGATGAAGTAATGAGACTATATTTTACATCTAATTGCAAAGTCTATGCACAGAGTAGCTGTATATGTAAGTGCTAGTACAGTCAAACCTGTCTACAAAGACCACATGTCTTGTCTCCCTCGAGGATCGCTTGTCATTGAAACCCGTAGTAAAGGAACCTGTATAGAAAGACCACCTGCCTATGAAGACTGCTTTCCTCATCTCTCGTGAGTGGTCTTTATACACAGATATCTCTCTATATATTTTTGTGATTATATACTTTTCAAATCCAAGAGAGTGTGTAATTGGGTTTGTACAGACGTGTACCAATCAGATATGATTATTTATGTCTGGGGCCGGTCTGGGGACTTGACTCAGTTTCGAACCTGCGTCTTCGGCTGAATCAGTGTGTACCGTTAACCATATATGTTAACCATATACAGTTTTACATTGTTTTAATGCCCTTCTGGCTTTCTCATCAGACTGGTGTGTTTTACTGTAGCGTTTCTTTGTGTGCTTATATAGTGTGATGGTTTCCTGAATTCTAGATTCTGTAGTAATTTACTGTAATTTTATTTTTTATTCGTTGATGCTGTTTCTGAGTTAAAAGAAATATTACAATAAACTTTTTTGTTTCTAAATCCTCGGGAGAAAAGGGAATGTCCTGGGACAACTGCCAAAATTGATAGTAATAGTAACAATGTATTTATATAATTTTCACTTTTTTATAAGTTTTATGCTTTTTTCTCTGCTTACATGTGTTGCGTAAAAAGTATGTGTATAAGCCTTGATTGCTAGCAAAATCTGAACATCTCTGTTGGCGTATATTTTTAATTTTTATGCAATTCATGTTTTCTATGTTTCGTACATGAATGATGTATTTCGCGTATATATTACATTTTTTAATTTCATTCCAGATATGTCTTTTTTTTATTGGTTTACTGCTGCATCTATGGACAAAAACATAATGCAAAAGAAACATAAATATATTCGTTATATATTGTATCAGGGGTAAATAAATTTAATGTAGATACTATGCAACAATTAATAAACATTTTGTAATGTATCAGCATTTGCATGTCTTTGTCATTTTTGTGCTTGTTGTAGTCTCAACTAGTCATAGAATTTTGATATATTTTGGGGGGAAATTGATCATGGAGAAAATATTGATGATGGCAATTATTAGCAATATCAACCATGAAAACGTTTCATTGCGGGTGATGATGATTTTGATGTTAGCAGAGGTGCCAACCAGTACGATAATAAGAGTGGAATACGATAATACGATATCGCCTCTTAAAATACAATTTTTTTTTTTTTTTTTTTTCATTAATACCCATAAAAACCACGGAATCGCATTAAAACATGAACAAGTAAACTCCCGCAGCCCCAACAAAAACTTTGCTTTACAATTTTCTTTAAAAATGTTAATGAAAGAGCAAACATTTACATTTTTCTGAAATTGTACTGGCCCGGGGCCAACCGGCCATTGGTAGTGTCGAGTTTTCGTGAAAATCTGATTTTTCTCTCCAAAATCTGATTTTTTTTTTGTTATTAGGATACTCAGTCTGCTTTTTTGTGTCAAGAGGTTGGCATCTTTGTGTTAGTGTGGTGCTGATGATGATTATGATGTTGACGGTGGTTATGGCATAGAATAATAGGGATGAGATATCAGATAGTGCATACATTTATTTTTGCCCCTATTCCCTATAGAGCCCAGTCTGTGTTTCACTTTATTAAACTGATTTTGTTTTGTATAATGGAATTCAAACAGGGTATAGTGATCTCTAACCTTTTTGGGGGGCCCTCGAAAAAATTTCTGACATAGCATCAATGAATGATTTGAAAAGGAAATCTCCTTTCCTCGGAGAGGCACGCATATCTTCGTCTTTTATTTTAATGCACTTTCAATACACAATTAGGCCAGGCTGCAAAGGGAATGAGAGAATAATTATGGGAGAGTTCCAATGCCTAAACTTTAAAAAAAACAGTGATGAAAAGGCTCACTCATTGGCCCGTATTCTGAAGTCAGGCTTAGTTAAACGCGGGTTTAACTAAACCAGACTTTAGGTCTAAGTTTCATTCCATTTTCGGTCTAAACTTAAACCTAGGTCTGACTTCAGCAATGATTTTCCTTCTTTTTTGTGAGGGGGGGGGGGTTATTTGTTTGTTAAGTTTTCGGAGGCGGGGGGGGGGGAGGGGAGTGGGAAGGTATTTTTACCCGATGCAGATTTCCCCCCAGGAAAACAATTTCTCACAATGCTCATTACGTACGGAGGGTGGTAGGATGTTTAAAATGCTAACATAATATTTGCCAATTTTCATTATCCATTACTTTGGTAAATATGGAAAGGGCCGTCATCCCCATAAGAAGCCCCCTATTACGCTCCGACTGGGTTATAGGCAAATTGTCCAGAAGAATAAGAATCCCTGAATGGTTTGGGCCGGGCTATTTTAGTCTGCAGGCACAAACTCTCTAGTTGTGTCGAATAGACCAGCTAATATAAAGTACAGAGCCTATATTCTCACAGTGCAGACGTAGTCATGCAAGGCGACTGAAAATGGTTTGTACCTACAAACTAGGGCTATCACTAAGCCTACAATTTTCCCCATGAAGGTTCGGGATGGAAAATGGAAGAACAGCCCCCCCCCCCCCCTGGCAATCATCGGATTTGGATTCAGCACCCTCGAATTGACAATAAAACATCAAATAACCTGTTGAATAGCCAAAGTATAAGCGTTCTCACCATTTGGCGGCCATTTTGGCGGCCATTTTGAATTTTCGTATTTTACGAGAAATGCGCTCAAGGTTTCGCGTCTGGCGCTCATCGGATTTGGATTCAGCACCCTCGAATTGACAAGAAACCATCAAAAAACATTGTATATATTTTTAATATTTTTGTTAGTATATATATTTTTTTGTATTAGTACTCTAGCGCCATCTTTTGTCACGAAACAACTAATATTCCGCTCCCAATTGACGATTTCCGTTGTTGTCCGTCTGTCCAGGGAGGTGGGGATTACATGACAACTGCATGCAAACTCAAACTTAAAGGTGAAGATGATGTTTTAAGGCAATGCAGGACAAACATTATAATGGTTTGACCTATACCTAACGACACGTAGTAGATGTAGTTTGCACTCTGACTACTGAAATACAATTATTCATTAAACTGATAATTCATAAAACTGATAAACTGCCGATTAATCTTACCACTATGATGAAATGTAAAAAATATGTTCATAATTATAATACTAGAAATTTATCCTGATAACTATTTTATTGAAAAATGTCCATTAACAAATTCCTTATTTACTTTTAGACACACTGGCCCGAAAATATGGAATTCTCTCCCCAAAGATATACGTGATACTGCTTTCTTAAACTCTTTTAAATCTAAACTAAAAAAATACTTCATCTGTTTTTAAATCTATAATAATATTTGCATGTTAATACGTCTCCTATGTTTTGTACACTGTTTTGTTATTGTTATACTTTTTATAGCCAATTGTTGGAAGTTGTATATGTATCTTTTAATAACAGGGAGCTGCCTCGACAGAACCTTATGGTTTTATTTGCAGTTTCCCCAATTCATTTCTATTGCTGTTTAACTTTTTATAATTCCGATATATTTGTAGACATGTTTCCATTTTGTGTGTATTTTGTGTTTTCTATATTGTATATAATCTGTATCTTATATGTTTTTTTATGGACTTGAATTGAAATAAAACTTGAACTTGAACTTGAACTACAATTATTCATTAAATGAACAGGTGACTGAAATAATTTGTATATTGAGGCACAATAATAAGGTATAGAGTCAATGCATTTAATGTGGATATAATAGAAAATGGCCCATTCGTCAGTAGGAACGAAATCAAAGTCTTTTTTGGGGGGTGGGAGGGGGGAAGGGGGTTGCAGCCCCTATGCCCTCTTCCCCACCCTACGCCTGTCATTGCTCATTGCTCATAACTGATTGGGCCTACATTGCTTTCAGACATCCCTTCGAGATCACAATGGACTCGTCCGTTCATTGTCTGTGTGTTTGTCACATTATTACTCTACTGAGTTGAAGGCGCTCGGCAGGCCTGTGATCATGGATTAATATTGATTGCTGATTGCACACACTGTGACATAATAGAGTTGAAACTGAAAATGAGGAATATAAATGAAGCACATTCCTATAGCTTATCATTTTTATCCTGAAATAAATTAATAGAGTTTCATCTGCGCAATGCTTTGGAAACCACGAAGTATGTATTTTCCCTGTCGCATGCATCCAAGTTCAAGGGGCTTGCCACAAAACTTATACAAAGTTTCAATGCAGAAACAATGTTACAGAATATGGTGAAATTCTATTAAATATTATGTCATAGAAAGAACTCGATTGGTACAGAAGAATCAAGAGGCACATTAGTAACAATAATAATAATAATGATAATAATATTAACAGCAATAAAATAAATAAAATGATGATATCAATAACAATAATAAAAATAAATGATAATAATTTGTTTACCCAGTCGAACATCCTCAACATCAAAATTATTCTCCCTGATGGCCCTGTAATTAATATAAGGCCAGTCTCCAGGTACCCATTTACACGTAGGTGGAGTTTGGCAAAAAATCTTGCCAAAGGACATTAGTGCTGCGCTGGGATTCGAACCCTCAAACTTTGAATTGAAAGTCAAGTTAATGAGCCATTATACCACGACACCTTCACGATATGAAACCATACACTGATACTACTGCCCCGATAAAAATAATATTAACTTGACAAGAAATGCCTCATTTCCGTGCGCTCACTGTCTTGTGAAAAGGCTACTAACTAATATCATACTGCTGATTATGGCATGGCAAAACTGCACTTATATTTAACCCAACACGATAACCATTTTTCTGCACCAATCTTATAAACTTCTAATATTTGTATTACTCTTTTATTTTGACCAAACTTAATCAAATCAAGAATATAGCTGATTTCAGAAAATATTCCTTTGTCGTAGGTGTTTAAACCTCAAACCATCATTTGCATATTATGTATTATCTTGGCTACACTTAAGTTTCTTTTCATAACAAGTAAGGCTCCCACATTCGAAATAATTATTCAACCTTAACTAGGAATCCAGTACCGTAACTCGGGCCCAGTTATGGAAGGGACATTGACGGATTGAGGGGGGAGGGTGCACGGTTGAATGGAATCACATGCCCCAGAACCTCATTATAGCGAAATTGTGTGATATCTTTATACATTAAAATGTACACTCATAAGGTATTACCCCAACATTTGAACAAATTATGTAAGCCGAACCAGGTATCACAGAGTGTAGCCTAGGTCCAGCCATTTAGCGGGCACAGGCAGGAGCGTCGCTAAAAAAAAAAAAGGGGGGGGGTGCGACACCCCTACCTGTCAAATATTGTCGGTAAATTGCACTGCTGTCGAGAAAAATAAGAAAAGGGGTGGGGGAAATGAGAAGGAAAGGGAAAGCAAAGAAAAAAAAGGAAAAGAAAAGAAAGGAAAGAAAGGAAAGAGAAGAGAAGAAAGGAAGAGAAAAAAAGGAGGAAAAAAGGAAAGAGAGGAAGGAAAGGAAAAGAAAGAAAAGAGAAAAAGAAAAAGAAAAGAAAACGGGGGATAAAAGAGAGGAGAGAGAGAGGCTGGTTAGGGCCTAAGAGAAGAGGGGTGGGAGTTAGAGAGGGAGGAAGATGTCGCCACGTCGAGGGAGCAAGAAAGATACGCATAAGAGTAGAGAACGTTACAACGAATCGTGTTCTTTCTCTAATAATTCAATGAAACGTCAAAGCTTCCGCGCATCGCGCGGGAGGGGTGGAAACTGAATTTATATAAGGATTAAGAGTAATAATTTAATGAAACGTCAAAGCATCCGCGCTTTGCGCGGGAGGGGGGAACTAAATTCAGACGAGGATTAAGAGTAGAGAACGGTACAACGGATCGTCATCTTTCTCTAATAATGTAATAAAAAATGTAAAATCTTCCTCGTTTCGCGCGGGAAGGGGGGGGGGTACTGACAAATAATTTAGCTCCTGGCCCCGGGTTTATAGGGATAGACTTGTAGACCTTGGGATTAACATATTTGTCGGTAATCGGTGGCCTCTACTCCCCCTCACTAAAAAGGTCTAACGACGCCTCTGGACACTGGTAGGGGGGGGGGGTGGTGCGGAACTGAAATGCGAATTACCAAGGACCACAGTGTTAAGGGGAAGATTTATACTTGTGTTATGGAAGGGTTTACTATCTTCTCTCTCCCTCTCCCTTCCCCCTCTCTTCCTCTCTCTCTCTCTCTCTCTCTCTCTCTGTCGCGATTCAGTGGAGGGGGTCACAATTTTAACCATTTTCTTGATTTTTTTATTTTAATACATTGTCCCTTTCTCAGCATCAGCCCTGATGATGGGCCGATGAAATCCATATTTTCCATGCATCAATAAGTTTTCGTACTGAACCTTAATTTACCCTGTAGAATGAAATAGAAATTATCTTTACTGTACATTTATTGTTGCATACTCATGCAGAGATGGAGTTCACCAATGTTGTTGTAATTAGTATAGAAACTGTATACATGGACTGAAGTTACTGTTGTACAAAACAATTTGGCTCTCCTGGGTAAGCTACAAAGCAAGATGTTGACGGTTTGAATGGGCACCTAAACCCCTGATCAGGGAGAGGGATTAATGTCTGACTTTGCAGCATCTAATATTCGAAAGCATCTATTGCCAAGAGGGGTTACAAAGAAATGACTTCAGCAGATTTGCATGATAATTGTCCCAGAATGTTTCCATTTTATCCTGAGTGTAAAACATTGCCAATTCTTTGTTGCAGGCTTGGAGCTTTTCTTCGTCAGTTTGAGACGCGAACGGCTACGAATTTGCCAGAGGTGACGGGGACAATGATTACTTCCAACATGACAAAGCCGTTTTTCAGAGAGCTGGCGATGGACAAGGAAGATAAGAATAGAATTCCAAGTTACTGGTGAAGATGACAAGTTAATCCATTGAGTTTTATATAGTTCAGTGGTCATGTTCAATGGGAGCATCTCTGATCATTAACTGGTATAAATACCAACAACCTTCACTGATCTGCAGACTTGTCTCACGGACTTCAGTAAGTCAGCACCACCTTCTTAGTCTCTCTCACATTTGTGGTCATTCTTTCACTACGTTTTATGTCTCACAATATTATGGTTTGATATGTACAGTAGATATGCTCTCGGTTATATTTTCCATCTCCGTTTCATTGGAACTAATGTGATTTTATGTTCGGGTATGTAATTTCTAGCTAACATTGAGTAATTGTTGTTGTATATTGGCTGGTGTCGGTGTCATAGATTTTCTTCGTCAAAAGTTGCCTTTGTAGAAATCGTTTTCATGTATTGTGCTTTTAAGATTATTTAACGCGTTGTATATCACATGCCGGGGCCATCTAACTCTGGTTTTAACTCTGAATGTTGGTTTTGATTTATAGAATAAGTACACGTTATGAAAAAAGGTCCTGTATCCGTATGTAACCCTATCATGGCGCTCAAACCTCATCTTCCTATCACGTGTATTGTGTGTCAATGCAACATGACCGTCTCTCTGTTTTAAAAGCCTCATGACTAAACATGTACATATCTGTTTTTGAGATTTGTATTACTTTTATACATCAAATCAGATAGAATCTTTACATTTTAAACATTTTAAAAACAAACTTTGACTAATAACGGTCTGTATAATTATGTTACAGTCATGTCCGCGACATTCAATGTTCTCAACTCGTGGAAAGAGTTCCATATGTACCCCCCCCCCCCGAAAAATATTATTACATATTCTTTCTATCTCTCATTGTCTAACCCTAAGCCTAATCCTTACCCTAGTTTCCCATGTTTTATATACTATATTATTATTAGGTATATCACTCTGAAACATATATATATATATATTAATTTTAGTGGGGGGGGGGGGGGGTACATAATGGAACTCTAGCCCAACTGGTAATTGTTGTTGCTGTTCTGTTGTTTTTTCGTTGATGTTTGTAATAGTTTATTTAATCGATGTTTATCATAACATTCTGAATGTTTACACCGGGTACCAAGGCTGTATATCGGCCTCCTCTCATGTTAACAAGTCTATTTTAAGCCTCTTTTATTGTCGCGTTTGTTTTATGTCGGAACTTCGGAAGAGATTGATTGTATGTCTCTCTCTTTTAAAATACTCATGACTGAAAATTACTCCATGCCTAGATTTCCAATGTAAATTTGAATCTTATCGGAGCGGATATAATTACTGATTTATTATATATTTTTATAAAAACTGCCTGTTAAAAACGTTTTCATGTATAATGTTTTATTTCATGCCGGTGTCATTTTTGCTATGGTCACATTATCCAAAAGTAGCCTGCTCGGCGGCCGAGCGGCGAGTTTTTAACCAATTCTGCCCGGCAGCTGCCTGGCCACCGAGCGGCGGCCGCCCAGGCACCGCTCGTTTTTAGGGCATCGCTCGGTCGCCGCTGCAGTTTTAGCGCGGAGTTAAAATTTGGGCGGCGCCTGCTCACTTTTCACTCGCCGCCCAAAATACGCTCGGTGCCTGGGCGGTCGCCGCACGGGCACCGACCTAATCGCTGGGCGATGCCTAAATTCCAGCAGCGACCGAGCAGGCTACTGATCGGTCGGTCGCTGCTCTGATTTGTGACCATAGCTTTACGGTTTTAGATATGGATGTGTCACTTGTGTGTCATTGTTTTTGTTGTTTTTAATGTTATCATGGTTTTCATACTGTTATCATTATCATTTTTGTTGTTTTTGTTGATAATTTTTCATGCAAATTTGAACGTTTACACTTTGTTACAAAGGTCGAGTATTAGGCCTACTGTTAACGGCGCATATCATCATCTTACTATTTGTATGTCAATAAATGTTGCCTCTATCCATCCAGATTTTGAACAATTATGATTGAAAATTATTTTCACATCTGTGTTTTATTCTTAAATTTTCAGCATTTCCCAATTCAAATAGTATAAACATTTTCTTTGCTAATGTTTTGACTTTCATAATGCAGACAAATATTCACATGTTCACAAAATACAAAGTTTGACACGAATAACGTCTGACCGGCTGGCTAAGTTTTGCTTTGTATCAAGACTAACCCTTTCATTCTGGAAATGGTATATTGGTAGAGATTGGTGGAGATGGTGACCCCCCCCCCCCCCCCCCCACCCAACACTCACTGTTATGTTCCCTCCCTTTTAAAGAAAGCATCCCTGCCCCCTCCCCCCCCCCCACCCCCTCTAAGTCCGATATGTAAAGTCAATACGGGCCGGTGTTTTGTGTTTTACGCGGACTTTGTTGCGTGAAAAGTGCCCCACTACCGGAGATTTTGGGAACATGAATGTGGTCCCTTCGTTCACGGAGTGAGGGGGCGGGGGTGACTTAAGAATAATGAGGCTATGGTTAGTATATATGAATTGCCTTTCGTGTATTTAGTTTTGTTTTTAAGATTCATGATCTTTGACATATTGATATTCTTCGTAATTTCAAGTTTTCTGTTTTTCTGGAAGTAGTCAAGGTGCTCGATCGGTAATTTTAATTATGATTTATTTGATTTCCAGGTACATGTATAAACAAAATAGAAATGACAACACAGATCATATAACATTAAAGAGTTACAAGACTGTGAAAATGCCACCAGCGGACGCCTGAGGATTACCTAAAATAATTTCCATTCTGTCAAGAGGTTCTCCACGTCCGCTGGTGTTACATATAAACAGATTTAAGAAGTAACGGTAAAATGAAATAACATATTTCAATTTAAAGTAATTCATTTAATGTAATAATACCTGAAGGGATCATAGACCTCCACACCACCCTGCTCGAACGCGCCAAAAAGTTCACTCCTCGAACAGCCCCCCATCGAAAAGGCACTCCGAGACAAGTGCCAGAACTCAACCTAATTCAATTCAACTAATTTAGTTAATAACTGGCTGAAACACGGTGTCCTAAGAATGATGAGCCTATGGGGCCCGCCCCTTAAACTGTAGTTGAACAGGACACCCTGTCACTTGCTTTTCCCCCTTTTGTATATAGAGCTTTGTTTTATTAGAAACTGAACTTTTTTCTCCTCTTAGTCTAACAATAGAAGTTTGTCTAGTTAATTACTGGCTGAGAGACGGTGTTCTGTAAATGATGAGCCTACCAGGACCGCTCCTTAAACTGTAGTTGAACAGGACACCCTGTCACTTGCTTTTCCCCCTTTTGTATATAGAGCTTTGTTTTATTAGAAACTGAACTTTTTTCTCCTCTTAGTCTAACAATAGAATTTTGTTTAGTTAATTACTGGCTGGGAGACGATGTTCTGTGAAAGATGAACATACCGGACCCGCCCCTTAAACTGTAGGAGAACGGCACGCCCAGTCAGTTTATGTTCATGTAGGGCTTTGTCCTGTCAGAAACTGAATTCTTTTCTTCTCTCAGGCTAAGTAGAATTTTGTCGAGTTAATTACTGGCTGAGAGACGGTGTTCTGTGAATGATGAACCTACCGGGCCCGCCCCTTAAACGGTAGGAGAACGGCACGACCAGTCAGTTTATGTTTATGTAGGGCTTTGTTCTGTAAGAAACTTTATTTATTTATTCTCCTCTTAGTATATTAAGAATGTAGTGTAGTTATTTACTGGCTGAGAGACGGTGTTCCGTGAATAATGAGCCTACCGGGCCCGCCCCTTATACTGTAGGTGAATGGCACCCCCAGTCATTATTTGTTCATGTAGGGCTTTGTTCTGTAAGAAACTTTAATTATTTATTCTCCTCTTAGTATATTAAGAATGTAGTGTAGTTATTTACTGGCTGAGAGACGGTGTCCTGTAAATGATGAGCCTACCGGGCCCGC
Source organism: Strongylocentrotus droebachiensis (assembly GCA_035222895.1). Lineage (NCBI taxonomy): Eukaryota > Metazoa > Echinodermata > Echinoidea > Camarodonta > Strongylocentrotidae > Strongylocentrotus > Strongylocentrotus droebachiensis. The sequence goes on along the minus strand of JAVYIG010008842.1, from coordinate 27,740 downwards.
CCCTTAACGGCACCCCCAGTCAGATTATGTTTTTGTAGAGGTTTGTTTTGTCAGAAACTGATTTTTTTTCTCCTCTTAGTTTTACTAGAATTTTGTCTAGATAATTACTAGCTGAAAGACGGTGTTCCGTGAATAAACCTACCGGGCCCACCCCTTTAAACTGTAGGTGAACGTCACCCCAGTCAGATTTTGTTTATGTAGGGCTTTGTTCTGTAAGAAACATTGTTTATTTTTTCTCTCTAAGTCTAATTAGAAATAAATGTAGTTAATAATTGGCTGGGACACGGTGTCCTAAGAATTTAGAGCCTACTGGGCCCGCCCCTTACTCTGTAAGTAAACGGGATGCCCAGTCAGCTACTTATTTTTTTTTTTCATGTAGGGCTTTGTTCTGTCAAAAACTGAATTTTTGTTCTCCTCTTAGTCTTACTAGAATTTTGTCAAGTTAATTACTTGTTGAGAGACGGTGTTCTGTGAATGATGAACCTACCGGGCCCGCCCCTTAAACTGTAGGTGAACGGCACCCCCAGTCGGATTTAGTTTTTGTAGGGCTTTGTTTTGTCAGAAACTGAATTTTCGTTTTCCTCTTAGTCTTACTAGAATTTTGTCTAGTTAATAACTAGCTGAGAGAAGGTGTTCTGTGAATGATAAACACACCAGGCCTGCCCTTTAAACTGAAGGTAAACGGGACGCCCAGTCACTTGATTTTTCCCTTTATCTAAATTTAGGGCGTTGTTCTGTCAGAAACTGAATTTCTCTTTTCCTTCTTAGTCTTACTAGAATTTTGTCTAGTTGATAACTAGCTGAGAGACGGTGTTCTGTGAATGACGAGCCTACCGGGCCCGCCCCTTATTTGTAGGTAAACGCGGTGCCCAGTCACTTGCTTCCCCCCCCCCTTTTTTTTTTTTAAGGTAGAGCTTTGTTTTGTCAGAAACCGAATATTTGTTTTCCTCTTAGTCTTACTAGAATTTTGTCTAGTTAATTACTGGCTGGGAGACGATGTTCTGTGAAAGATGAACATACCGGACCCGCCCCTTAAACTGTAGGAGAACGGCACGCCCAGTCAGTTTATGTTCATGTAGGGCTTTGTCCTGTCAGAAACTGAATTCTTTTCTTCTCTCAGGCTAAGTAGAATTTTGTCGAGTTAATTACTGGCTGAGAGACGGTGTTCTGTGAATGATGAACCTACCGGGCCCGCCCCTTAAACGGTAGGAGAACGGCACGACCAGTCAGTTTATGTTTATGTAGGGCTTTGTTCTGTAAGAAACTTTATTTATTTATTCTCCTCTTAGTATATTAAGAATGTAGTGTAGTTAATTACTGGCTGAGAGACGGTGTTCTGTGAATGATGAACCTACCGGGCCCGCCCCTTATACTGTAGGTGAATGGCACCCCCAGTCATTATTTGTTCATGTAGGGCTTTGTTCTGTAAGAAACTTTAATTATTTATTCTCCTCTTAGTATATTAAGAATGTAGTGTAGTTATTTACTGGCTGAGAGACGGTGTCCTGTAAATGATGAGCCTACCGGGCCCGCCCCTTAACGGCACCCCCAGTCAGATTATGTTTTTGTAGAGGTTTGTTTTGTCAGAAACTGATTTTTTTTCTCCTCTTAGTTTTACTAGAATTTTGTCTAGATAATTACTAGCTGAAAGACGGTGTTCCGTGAATAAACCTACCGGGCCCACCCCTTTAAACTGTAGGTGAACGTCACCCCAGTCAGATTTTGTTTATGTAGGGCTTTGTTCTGTAAGAAACATTGTTTATTTTTTCTCTCTAAGTCTAATTAGAAATAAATGTAGTTAATAATTGGCTGGGACACGGTGTCCTAAGAATTTAGAGCCTACTGGGCCCGCCCCTTACTCTGTAAGTAAACGGGATGCCCAGTCAGCTACTTATTTTTTTTTTTTCATGTAGGGCTTTGTTCTGTCAAAAACTGAATTTTTGTTCTCCTCTTAGTCTTACTAGAATTTTGTCAAGTTAATTACTTGTTGAGAGACGGTGTTCTGTGAATGATGAACCTACCGGGCCCGCCCCTTAAACTGTAGGTGAACGGCACCCCCAGTCGGATTTAGTTTTTGTAGGGCTTTGTTTTGTCAGAAACTGAATTTTCGTTTTCCTCTTAGTCTTACTAGAATTTTGTCTAGTTAATAACTAGCTGAGAGAAGGTGTTCTGTGAATGATAAACACACCAGGCCTGCCCTTTAAACTGAAGGTAAACGGGACGCCCAGTCACTTGATTTTTCCCTTTATCTAAATTTAGGGCGTTGTTCTGTCAGAAACTGAATTTCTCTTTTCCTTCTTAGTCTTACTAGAATTTTGTCTAGTTGATAACTAGCTGAGAGACGGTGTTCTGTGAATGACGAGCCTACCGGGCCCGCCCCTTATTTGTAGGTAAACGCGGTGCCCAGTCACTTGCTTCACCCCCCCCCCTTTTTTTTTTTTTAAGGTAGAGCTTTGTTTTGTCAGAAACCGAATATTTGTTTTCCTCTTAGTCTTACTAGAATTTTGTCTAGTTAATTACTGGCTGGGAGACGGTGTCCTAAGAATGATGAGCCTACCGGGCCCGCCCCTTAAACTGTAGGAAATCGGGGCGCACAGTCACTTGCTTCACCCCCCCCCCCCCTTTTTTTTTTTTAGGTAGAGCTTTGTTTTGTCAGAAACCGAATTGCTGTTCTCCTCTTAGTCTTACTAGAATTTAGTCTAGCTAATTAATAGCTGAGAGACGGTGTTATGTGAATGATGAGCCTACCGGGCCCGCCCCTTAAACTGTAGGTGAACGTCACGCCAAGTCAGCTACTTACTTTTTTATTTTGTTTATTAATGGCTTGGTTTTGTCAGAAAGTTTATTTATATTTTCTTCTCTTTGTCTTACTAGACTTTTGTCTAGTTAATTACTGGCTGAGAGACGGTATTCTGTGAATGATAAGCCTACTGAGCCCGCCCCTTATTTGTAGGTAAACGGGACGCCAAGTCACTTGAATTTTCTCCTTTTTTATAAATACTTTGTTTTGACAGAAACCACATTTTTGTTCTCCTTTTAGTCTTACTAGAATTTTGTCTAGTTAGTTACTGACTGAGAGGCGGTGTTCTGTGAATGATGAACCTACCGGGCCCGCCCCTTAAACTGTAGGTAAACGGCACCCCCAGTCGGATTTAGTTTTTGTAGGGCTTTGTTTTGTCAGAAACTGAATTTTCGTTCTCCTCTTAGTCTTACTAGAATTTTGTCTAGTTAATAACTAGTTGAGAGAAGGTGTTCTGTGAATGATAAACACATCGGGCCTGCCCTTTAAACTGAAGGTAAACGGGACGCCCAGTCACTTGATTTTTCCCTTTATCTAAATTTAGGGCGTTGTTCTGTCAGAAACTGAATTTCTCTTTTCCTTCTTAGTCTTACTAGAATTTTGTCTAGTTGATAACTAGCTGAGAGACGGTGTTCTATGAATGACGAGCCTACCGGTCCCGCCCCTTAAACTGTAGGTGAACGGCACCCCCCGTCAGATTTTGTTTATGTACGGCTTTGTTCTGTTAGAAACTGAATTTATTTTTTCCTTCTAAGTCTTACTAGACTTTTGTCTAGTTAATTACTGGCTGAGAGACGGTGTTCTGTGAATGATGAGCCTACTGTGCCCGCCCCTTATTTGTAGGTAAACGGGACGCCAAGTCACTTGGATTTTCTCCTTTTTTAAAATACTTTGTTTTGACAGAAACCACATTTTTGTTCTCCTTTTAGTCTTACTAGAATTTTGTCTAGTTAATTACTGACTGAGAGGCGGTGTTCTGTGAATGATGAACCTACCGGGCCCGCCCCTTAAACTGTAGGTGAACTGCACCCTCAATCAGATTTTGTTTATGTAGGGCTTTGTTCTGTAAGAAACTATTTTTTTTTTCTTTCAAAGTCTAACTATAATTAAATGTAGTTAATTACTTGTTGAGAGACGGTGTCCTGTGAATGATGAACCTACCGGGCCCGCCCCTTAAACTGAAGGTAAACGGGAAGCCCATTAACTTGATTTTTCCCTTTATCTATATTTAGGGCGTTGTTCTGTCAGAAACTGAATTTCTTGTTTCCTTCTTAGCCTTACTAGAATTTTGTCTAGTTAATTACTTGGCTGAGAGACGGTGTTCTGTAAATGATGAACCTACCGGGCCCACCCCTTAAACTGTAGGTAAACGGAACGCCCAGTCACTTGCTTTTTCCACTTTTTTTTTATTTTTATATATAGAGCATTGTTTAGTCAGAAACCGAATTTTTGTTTTCCTCTTTGTCTTACTAGAATTTTGTCTAGTTAATTACTAGCTGAGAGACGGTGTTCTATGATGGATGAGCCTACCGGGCCCGCCCCTTAAACTGTAGGTGAACGGCACCCCCCGTCAGATTTTGTTTATGTACGGCTTTGTTCTGTTAGAAACTGAATTTATTTTTTCCTTCTAAGTCTTACTAGAATTTGGTCTATTTAATTACTAACTGGGAGACGGTGTCCTGTGAATGATGAGCCTACCGGGCCCGCCCCTTAAACTGTAGGTGAACGACACGCCCAGTCAGTTTATGTTTTTGTAGGGCTTTGTTTTGTCAGAAACTGAATTTTCGTTCTCCTCTTATTCTTACTAGAATTTTGTCTAGTTAATAACTAGTTGAGAGAAGGTGTTCTGTGAATGATAAACACACCAGGCCTGCCCTTTAAACTGAAGGTAAACGGGACGCCCAGTCACTTGCTTTTTCCATTTTTTTTATATTTTTTTATTGAGCATTGTTTAGTCAGAAACCAATTTTTTTTTCCCTCTTTGTCTTACTAGAATTTTGTCTAGTTAATTACTAGCTGAGAGACGGTGTTCTATGATCGATGAGCCTACCGGGCCCGCCCCTTAAACTGTAGGTGAACGGCACCCCCGTCAGATTTTGTTTATGTACGGCTTTGTTCTGTAAGAAACTATATTTATTTTTTCCTTCTAAGTCTTACTAGAATTTTGTCTATTTAATTACTGGCTGGGAGACGGTGTCCTGTGAATGATGAGCCTACCGGGCCCGCCCCTTAAACTGTAGGTGAACGACACGCCCAGTCAGTTTATGTTTTTGTAGGGCTTTGTTTTGTCAGAAACTGAATTTTCGTTCTCCTCTTATTCTTACTAGAATTTTGTCTAGTTAATAACTAGTTGAGAGAAGGTGTTCTGTGAATGATAAACACACCAGGCCTGCCCTTTAAACTGAAGGTAAACGGGACGCCCAGTCACTTGATTTTTCCTTTATCTAAATTTAGGGCGTTGTTCTGTCAGAAACTGAATTTCTCTTTTCCTTCTTAGTCTTACTAGAATTTTGTCTAGTTGATAACTAGCTGAGAGACGGTGTTCTATGAATGACGAGCCTACCGGGCCCGCCCCTTAAACTGTAGGTAAACGGCACCCCCAGTCGGATTTAGTTTTTGTAGGGCTTTGTTTTGTCAGAAACTGAATTTTCGTTCTCCTCTTAGTCTTACTAGAATTTTGTCTAGTTAATAACTAGTTGAGAGAAGGTGTTCTGTGAATGATAAACACATCGGGCCTGCCCTTTAAACTGAAGGTAAACGGGACGCCCAGTCACTTGATTTTTCCCTTTATCTAAATTTAGGGCGTTGTTCTGTCAGAAACTGAATTTCTCTTTTCCTTCTTAGTCTTACTAGAATTTTGTCTAGTTGATAACTAGCTGAGAGACGGTGTTCTATGAATGACGAGCCTACCGGGCCCGCCCCTTAAACTGTAGGTGAACGGCACCCCCCGTCAGATTTTGTTTATGTACGGCTTTGTTCTGTTAGAAACTGAATTTATTTTTTCCTTCTAAGTCTTACTAGAATTTAGTCTAGTTAATTACTAGCTGAGAGACGGTGTTATGTGAATGATGAGCCTACCGGGCCCGCCCCTTAAACTGTAGGTGAACGTCACGCCAAGTCAGCTACTTACTTTTTCATTTTTTTTTATTCATGGCTTGGTTCTGTCAGAAAGTTTATTTATATTTTCTTCTTTTTGTCTTACTAGACTTTTGTCTAGTTAATTACTGGCTGAGAGACGGTGTTCTGTGAATGATGAGCCTACTGTGCCCGCCCCTTATTTGTAGGTAAACGGGACGCCAAGTCACTTGGATTTTCTCCTTTTTTTTAAATACTTTGTTTTGACAGAAACCACATTTTTGTTCTCCTTTTAGTCTTACTAGAATTTTGTCTAGTTAATTACTGACTGATAGGCGGTGTTCTGTGAATGATGAACCTACCGGGCCCGCCCCTTAAACTGTAGGTGAACTGCACCCTCAATCAGATTTTGTTTATGTAGGGCTTTGTTTTGTAAGAAACTGATTTTTTTTGTTCTCCTCTTAGTCTAACTAGAATTTTGTCTAGTTAATTACTAGCTGAGAGACGGTGTTATGTGAATGATGAACCTACCGGGCCCGCCCCTTCAACTGTAGGTGAACGGCACCCCCCGTCAGATTTTGTTCATGTACGGCTTTGTTCTGTTAGAAATTGAATTTATTTTTTTCCTTCTAAGTCTTACTAGAATTTAGTCTAGTTAATTACTAGCTGAGAGACGGTGTTATGTGAATGATGAGCCTACCGGGCCCGCCCCTTAAACTGTAGGTGAACGGCACCCCCCGTCAGATTTTGTTTATGTACGGCTTTGTTCTGTTAGAAACTGTATTTATTTTTTCCTTCTAAGTCTTACTAGAATTTTGTCTAGTTAATTACTGGCTGGGAGACGGTGTCCTAAGAATGATGAGCCTACCGGGCCCGCCCCTTAAACTGTGGGTAATCGGGGCGCACAGTCATAGCTTGCTCCCCCCCCCCCTTTTTTTTTTTAGGTAGAGCTTTGTTTTGTCAGAAACCGAATTGCTGTTCTCCTCTTAGTCTTACTAGAATTTAGTCTAGTTAATTACTAGCTGAGAGACGGTGTTATGTGAATGATGAGCCTACCGGGCCCGCCCCTTAAACTGTAGGTGAACGTCACGCCAAGTCAGCTACTTACTTTTTCATTTTTTTTTATTTATGGCTTGGTTCTGTCAGAAAGTTTATTTATATTTTCTTCTTTTTGTCTTACTAGACTTTTGTCTAGTTAATTACTGGCTGAGAGACGGTGTTCTGTGAATGATGAGCCTACTGTGCCCGCCCCTTATTTGTAGGTAAACGGGACGCCAAGTCACTTGGATTTTCTCCTTTTTTTAAAATACTTTGTTTTGACAGAAACCACATTTTTGTTCTCCTTTTAGTCTTACTAGAATTTTGTCTAGTTAATTACTGACTGATAGGCGGTGTTCTGTGAATGATGAACCTACCGGGCCCGCCCCTTAAACTGTAGGTGAACTGCACCCTCAATCAGATTTTGTTTATGTAGGGCTTTGTTCTGTAAGAAACTATATATATTTTTTTTCTTTCAAAGTCTAACTATAATTAAATGTAGTTAATTACTTGTTGAGAGACGGTGTCTTGTGAATGATGAACCTACCGGGCCCGCCCCTTAAACTGAAGGTAAACGGGACGCCCATTAACTTGATTTTTCCCTTTATCTATATTTAGGGCGTTGTTCTGTCAGAAACTTAATTTCTTGTCTCCTTCTTAGCCTTACTAGAATTTTGTCTAGTTAATTACTTGGCTGAGAGACGGTGTTCTGTAAATGATGAACCTACCGGGCCCACCCCTTAAACTGTAGGTAAACGGAACGCCCAGGCACTTGCTTTTTCCACTTTTTTTTTTTATTTTTATATATAGAGCATTGTTTAGTCAGAAACCGAATTTTTGTTTTCCTCTTTGTCTTACTAGAATTTTGTCTAGTCAATTACTAGCTGAGAGACGGTGTTCTATGATGGATGAGCCTACCGGGCCCGCCCCTTAAACTGTAGGTGAACGGCACCCCCGTCAGATTTTGTGTATGTACGGCTTTGTTCTGTTAGAAACTGAATTTTTTTTTTCCTTCTAAGTCTTACTAGAATTTTGTCTATTTAATTACTGGCTGGGAGACGGTGTCCTGTGAATGATGAGCCTACCGGGCCCGCCCCTTAAACTGTAGGTGAACGACACGCCCAGTCAGTTTATGTTTTTGTAGGGCTTTGTTTTGTCAGAAACTGAATTTTCGTTCTCCTCTTATTCTTACTAGAATTTTGTCTAGTTAATAACTAGTTGAGAGAAGGTGTTCTGTGAATGATAAACACACCAGGCCTGCCCTTTAAACTGAAGGTAAACGGGACGCCCAGTCACTTGATTTTTCCTTTATCTAAATTTAGGGCGTTGTTCTGTCAGAAACTGAATTTCTCTTTTCCTTCTTAGTCTTACTAGAATTTTGTCTAGTTGATAACTAGTTGAGAGAAGGTGTTCTGTGAATGATAAACACACCAGGCCTGCCCTTTAAACTGAAGGTAAACGGGACGCCCAGTAACTTGATTTTCCCTTTATCTAAATTTAGGGCGTTGTTCTGTCCGAAACTGAATTTCTTGTTTCCTTCTTAGCCTTACTAGATTTTGTCTAGTTAATTACTTGGCTGAGAGACGGTGTTCTGTAAATGATGAACCTACCAGGCCCGCCCCTTAAACTGTAGGTAAACGGAACCCCCAGTCACTTGCTTTTTCCACTTTTTTTTTATTTTTTTTATTATAGAGCATTGTTTAGTCAGAAACCAATTTTTTTTCCCCTCTTTGTCTTACTATAGAATTTTGTCTAGTTAATTACTAGCTGAGAGACGGTGTTCTATGATGGATGAGCCTACCGGGCCCGCCCCTTAAACTGTAGGTGAACGGCACCCCCGTCAGATTTTGTTTATGTACGGCTTTGTTCTGTTAGAAACTGAATTAATTTTTTCCTTCTAAGTCTTACTAGAATTTTGTCTATTTAATTACTGGCTGGGAGACGGTGTCCTGTGAATGATGAGCTTACCGGGTCCGCCCCTGAAACTGTAGGTGACCGGCACGCCCAGTCAGTTTATGTTTTTGTAGGGCTTTGTTTTGTCAGAAACTGAATTTTCGTTCTCCTCTTAGTCTTACTAGAATTTTGTCTAGTTAATAACTAGTTGAGAGAAGGTGTTCTGTGAATGATAAACACACCAGGCCTGCCCTTTAAACTGAAAGTAAACGGGACGCCCAGTCACTTGATTTTTCCCTTTATCTAAATTAAGGGCGTTGTTCTGTCAGAAACTGAATTTCTCTTTTCCTTCTTAGTCTTACTAGAATTTTGTCAAGTTAATTACTAGTTGAGAGACGGTGTTCTGTGAATGATGAACCTACCGGGCCCGCCCCTTAAACTGTAGCTGAACGGCACCCCCAGTCGGATTATGTTTTTGTAGGGCGTTGTTCTGTCAGAAACTGAATTTCTCTTTTCCTTCTTAGTCTTACTAGAATTTTGTCTAGTTAATTACTGACTGAGAGGCGGTGTTATGTGAATGATGAACCTACCGGTCCCGCCCCTTAAACTGTAGCTGAACGGCACCCCCAGTCGGATTATGTTTATGTACGGCTTTGTTCTGTTAGAAACTGAATTTATTTTTTCCTTCTAAGTCTTACTAGAATTTATTCTAGTTAATTACTAGCTGAGAGACGGTGTTATGTGAATGATGAGCCTACCGGGCCCGCCCCTTAAACTGTAGGTGAACGGCACCCCCCGTCAGATTTTGTTTATGTACGGCTTTGTTCTGTTAGAAACTGAATTTATTTTTTCCTTCTAAGTCTTACTAGAATTTTGTCTATTTAATTACTGGCTGGGAGACGGTGTCCTGTGAATGATGAACTTACCGGGTCCGCCCCTGAAACTGTAGGTGACCGGCACGCCCAGTCAGTTTATGTTTTTGTAGGGCTTTGTTTTGTCAGAAACTGAATTTTCGTTCTCCTCTTAGTCTTACTAGAATTTTGTCTAGTTAATAACTAGTTGAGAGAAGGTGTTCTGTGAATGATAAACACACCAGGCCTGCCCTTTAAACTGAAAGTAAACGGGACGCCCAGTCACTTGATTTTCCCTTTATCTAAATTAAGGGCGTTGTTCTGTCAGAAACTGAATTTCTCTTTTCCTTCTTAGTCTTACTAGAATTTTGTCAAGTTAATTACTAGTTGAGAGACGGTGTTCTGTGAATGATGAACCTACCGGGCCCGCCCCTTAAACTGTAGCTGAACGGCACCCCCAGTCGGATTATGTTTTTGTAGGGCGTTGTTCTGTCAGAAACTGAATTTCTCTTTTCCTTCTTAGTCTTACTAGAATTTTGTCTAGTTAATTACTGACTGAGAGGCGGTGTTATGTGAATGATGAACCTACCGGTCCCGCCCCTTAAACTGTAGGTGAACGGCACCCCCCGTCAGATTTTGTTTATGTACGGCTTTGTTCTGTTAGAAACTGAATTTATTTTTTCCTTCTAAGTCTTACTAGAATTTATTCTAGTTAATTACTAGCTGAGAGACGGTGTTATGTGAATGATGAGCCTACCGGGCCCGCCCCTTAAACTGTGGGTAATCGGGGCGCACAGTCATAGCTTGCTCCCCCCCTTTTTTTTTATGTAGAGCTTTGTTTTGTCAGAAACCGAATTGCTGTTCTCCTCTTAGTCTTACTAGAATTTAGTCTAGTTAATTACTGGCTGAAAGACGGTATTCTGTGAATGATGAGCCTACTGTGCCCGCCCCTTAAACTGTAGGTGAACGTCACGCCAAGTCAGCTACTTACTTTTTTATTTATTTTTATTCATGGCTTGGTTCTGTCAGAAAGTTTATTTATATTTTCTTCTCTTTGTCTTACTAGACTTTTGTCTAGTTAAGTACTGGCTGAGAGACGGTATTCTGTGAATGATGAGCTTACTGTGCCCGCCCCTTATTTGTAGGTAAACGGGACGCCAAGTCACTTGAATTTTCTCCTTTTTTATAAATACTTTGTTTTGCAGAAACCACATTTTTGTTCTCCTTTTAGTCTTACTGGAATTTTGTCTAGTTAATTACTGACTGAGAGGCGGTGTTCTGTGAATGATGAACCCACCGGGCCCGCCCCTTAAACTGTAGGTGAACTGCAGTCCAATCAGATTTTGTTTATGTAGGGCTTTGTTCTGTTAGAAACTATATATTTTTTGTTTTTCAAAGTCTAACTATAATTAAATGTAGTTAATTACTAGTTGAGAGACGGTGTTCTGTGAATGATGAACCTACCGGGCCCACCCCTTAAACTGTAGGTAAACGGGACGCCCAGTCACTTGATTTTTCCCTTTATCTAAATTAAGGGCGTTGTTCTGTCAGAAACTGAATTTCTCTTTTCCTTCTTAGTCTTACTAGAATTTTGTCAAGTTAATTACTAGTTGAGAGACGGTGTTCTGTGAATGATGAACCTACCGGGCCCGCCCCTTAAACTGTAGCTGAACGGCACCCCCAGTCGGATTATGTTTTTGTAGGGCGTTGTTCTGTCAGAAACTGAATTTCTCTTTTCCTTCTTAGTCTTACTAGAATTTTGTCTAGTTAATTACTGACTGAGAGGCGGTGTTATGTGAATGATGAACCTACCGGTCCCGCCCCTTAAACTGTAGCTGAACGGCACCCCCAGTCGGATTATGTTTATGTACGGCTTTGTTCTGTTAGAAACTGAATTTATTTTTTCCTTCTAAGTCTTACTAGAATTTATTCTAGTTAATTACTAGCTGAGAGACGGTGTTATGTGAATGATGAGCCTACCGGGCCCGCCCCTTAAACTGTAGGTGAACGGCACCCCCCGTCAGATTTTGTTTATGTACGGCTTTGTTCTGTTAGAAACTGAATTTATTTTTTCCTTCTAAGTCTTACTAGAATTTTGTCTATTTAATTACTGGCTGGGAGACGGTGTCCTGTGAATGATGAACTTACCGGGTCCGCCCCTGAAACTGTAGGTGACCGGCACGCCCAGTCAGTTTATGTTTTTGTAGGGCTTTGTTTTGTCAGAAACTGAATTTTCGTTCTCCTCTTAGTCTTACTAGAATTTTGTCTAGTTAATAACTAGTTGAGAGAAGGTGTTCTGTGAATGATAAACACACCAGGCCTGCCCTTTAAACTGAAAGTAAACGGGACGCCCAGTCACTTGATTTTCCCTTTATCTAAATTAAGGGCGTTGTTCTGTCAGAAACTGAATTTCTCTTTTCCTTCTTAGTCTTACTAGAATTTTGTCAAGTTAATTACTAGTTGAGAGACGGTGTTCTGTGAATGATGAACCTACCGGGCCCGCCCCTTAAACTGTAGCTGAACGGCACCCCCAGTCGGATTATGTTTTTGTAGGGCGTTGTTCTGTCAGAAACTGAATTTCTCTTTTCCTTCTTAGTCTTACTAGAATTTTGTCTAGTTAATTACTGACTGAGAGGCGGTGTTATGTGAATGATGAACCTACCGGTCCCGCCCCTTAAACTGTAGGTGAACGGCACCCCCCGTCAGATTTTGTTTATGTACGGCTTTGTTCTGTTAGAAACTGAATTTATTTTTTCCTTCTAAGTCTTACTAGAATTTATTCTAGTTAATTACTAGCTGAGAGACGGTGTTATGTGAATGATGAGCCTACCGGGCCCGCCCCTTAAACTGTGGGTAATCGGGGCGCACAGTCATAGCTTGCTCCCCCCCTTTTTTTTTATGTAGAGCTTTGTTTTGTCAGAAACCGAATTGCTGTTCTCCTCTTAGTCTTACTAGAATTTAGTCTAGTTAATTACTGGCTGAAAGACGGTATTCTGTGAATGATGAGCCTACTGTGCCCGCCCCTTAAACTGTAGGTGAACGTCACGCCAAGTCAGCTACTTACTTTTTTATTTATTTTTATTCATGGCTTGGTTCTGTCAGAAAGTTTATTTATATTTTCTTCTCTTTGTCTTACTAGACTTTTGTCTAGTTAAGTACTGGCTGAGAGACGGTATTCTGTGAATGATGAGCTTACTGTGCCCGCCCCTTATTTGTAGGTAAACGGGACGCCAAGTCACTTGAATTTTCTCCTTTTTTATAAATACTTTGTTTTGCAGAAACCACATTTTTGTTCTCCTTTTAGTCTTACTGGAATTTTGTCTAGTTAATTACTGACTGAGAGGCGGTGTTCTGTGAATGATGAACCCACCGGGCCCGCCCCTTAAACTGTAGGTGAACTGCAGTCCAATCAGATTTTGTTTATGTAGGGCTTTGTTCTGTTAGAAACTATATATTTTTTGTTTTTCAAAGTCTAACTATAATTAAATGTAGTTAATTACTAGTTGAGAGACGGTGTTCTGTGAATGATGAACCTACCGGGCCCGCCCCTTAAACTGTAGGTGAACGGCACCCCCAGTCGGATTTTGTTTTTATAGGGCTTTCTTTTGTCAGAAACTGAATTTTCGTTCTCCTCTTATAGTCTTACTAGAATTTTGTCTAGTTAATAACTAGCTGAGAGAAGGTTTTCTGTGAATGATAAACACACCAGGCCTTCCCTTTTAACTGAAGGTAAACGGGACGCCCAGTCACTTGATTTTTCCCTTTATCTAAATTTAGGGCGTTGTTCTGTCAAAAACTGAATTTCTCTTTTCCTTCTTAGTCTTACTAGAATTTTGTCTAGTTGATAACTAGCTGAGAGACGGTGTTCTGTGAAAGATGAGCCTACCGGGCCCGCCCCTTAAATTGTAGGTAATCGGGGCGCCCAGTCACTTGCTTCCCCCCCTTTTTTTTAGGAAGAGCTTTGTTTTGTCAGAAACCGAATATTTGTTTTCCTCTTAGTGTTACTAGAATTTTGTCTAGTTAATTACTGGCTGGGAGACGGTGTCCTAAGAATGATAAGCTTACCGGGCCCGCCCCTTAAACTGTAGGTAATCGGGGCGCCCAGTCGCTTGCTTCCCCCCCCCTTTTTTTTTAGGTAGAGCTTTGTTTTGTCAGAAACCGAGTTGCTGTTCTCCTCTTAGTCTTACTAGAATTTAGTCTAGTTAATTATTAGCTGAGAGACGATGTTATGTGAATGATGAGCCTACCGGGCCCGCCCCTTAAACTGTAGGTAAACGTCACGCCAAGTCAGCTACTTACTTTTTAATTTTTTTAATTTATGGCTTGGTTTTGTCAGAAAGTTTATTTATATTTTCTTCTCTTTGTCTTACTAGACTTTTGTCTAGTTAATTACTGACTGAGAGGCGGTGTTCTGTGAATGATGAGCCTACCGGGCCCGCCCCTTAAATTGTAGGTAATCGGGGCGCCCAGTCACTTGCTTCCCCCCCTTTTTTTTTAGGAAGAGCTTTGTTTTGTCAGAAACCGAATATTTGTTTTCCTCTTAGTGTTACTAGAATTTTGTCTAGTTAATTACTGGCTGGGAGACGGTGTCCTAAGAATGATAAGCTTACCGGGCCCGCCCCTTAAACTGTAGGTAATCGGGGCGCCCAGTCGCTTGCTTCCCCCCCCTTTTTTTTTTAGGTAGAGCTTTGTTTTGTCAGAAACCGAGTTGCTGTTCTCCTCTTAGTCTTACTAGAATTTAGTCTAGTTAATTATTAGCTGAGAGACGATGTTATGTGAATGATGAGCCTACCGGGCCCGCCCCTTAAACTGTAGGTGAACGTCACGCCAAGTCAGCTACTTACTTTTTAATTTTTTTAATTTATGGCTTGGTTTTGTCAGAAAGTTTATTTATATTTTCTTCTCTTTGTCTTACTAGACTTTTGTCTAGTTAATTACTGGCTGAGAGACGGTATTCTGTGAATGATGAGCCTACTGTGCCCGCCCCTTATTTGTAGGTAAACGGGACGCCAAGTCACTTGGATTTTCTCCTTTTTTTAAATACTTTGTTTTGACAGAAACCACATTTTTGTTCTCCTTTTAGTCTTATTAGAATGTTGTCTAGTTAATTACTGACTGAGAGGCGGTGTTCTGTGAATGATGAACCTACCGGGCCCGCCCCTTAAACTGTAGGTAAACTGCACCCTCAATCAGATTTTGTTTATGTAGGGCTTTGTTCTGTAAGAAACTGATTTTTTTGTTCTCCTCTTAGTCTAACTAGAATTTTGTCTAGTTAATTACTAGCTGAGAGACGGTGTTATGTGAATGATGAACCTACCGGGCCCGCCCCTTAAACTGTAGGTGAACGGCACCCCCCGTCAGATTTTGTTTATGTACGGCTTTGTTCTGTTAGAAACTGAATTTATTTTCTTCTTTTTGTCTTACTAGACTTTTGTCTAGTTAATTACTGGCTGAGAGACGGTGTTCTGTGAATGATGAGCCTACTGTGCCCGCCCCTTATTTGTAGGTAAACGGGACGCCAAGTCACTTGGATTTTCTCCTTTTTTTAAAATACTTTGTTTTGACAGAAACCACATTTATGTTCTCCTTTTAGTCTTACTAGAATTTTGTCTAGTTAATTACTGACTGATAGGCGGTGTTCTGTGAATGATGAACCTACCGGGCCCGCCCCTTAAACTGTAGGTGAACTGCACCCTCAATCAGATTTTGTTTATGTAGGGCTTTGTTCTGTAAGAAACTGATTTTTTTGTTCTCCTCTTAGTCTAACTAGAATTTTGTCTAGTTAATTACTAGCTGAGAGACGGTGTTATGTGAATGATGAACCTACCGGGCCCGCCCCTTCAACTGTAGGTGAACGGCACCCCCCGTCAGATTTTGTTTATGTACGGCTTTGTTCTGTTAGAAACTGAATTTATTTTTTCCTTCTAAGTCTTACTAGAATTTTGTCTAGTTAATTACTGGCTGGGAGACGGTGTCCTAAGAATGATGAGCCTACCGGGCCCGCCCCTTAAACTGTGGGTAATCGGGGCGCACAGTCATAGCTTGCTCCCCCCCCCCCCCCTTTTTTTTTTAGGTAGAGCTTTGTTTTGTCAGAAACCGAATTGCTGTTCTCCTCTTAGTCTTACTAGAATTTAGTCTAGTTAATTACTAGCTGAGAGACGGTGTTATGTGAATGATGAGCCTACCGGGCCCGCCCCTTAAACTGTAGGTGAACGTCACGCCAAGTCAGCTACTTACTTTTTCATTTTTTTTTATTTATGGCTTGGTTCTGTCAGAAAGTTTATTTATATTTTCTTCTTTTTGTCTTACTAGACTTTTGTCTAGTTAATTACTGGCTGAGAGACGGTGTTCTGTGAATGATGAGCCTACTGTGCCCGCCCCTTATTTGTAGGTAAACGGGACGCCAAGTCACTTGGATTTTCTCCTTTTTTTAAAATACTTTGTTTTGACAGAAACCACATTTTTGTTCTCCTTTTAGTCTTACTAGAATTTTGTCTAGTTAATTACTGACTGATAGGCGGTGTTCTGTGAATGATGAACCTACCGGGCCCGCCCCTTAAACTGTAGGTGAACTGCACCCTCAATCAGATTTTGTTTATGTAGGGCTTTGTTCTGTAAGAAACTATATATTTTTTTTTCTTTCAAAGTCTAACTATAATTAAATGTAGTTAATTACTTGTTGAGAGACGGTGTCTTGTGAATGATGAACCTACCGGGCCCGCCCCTTAAACTGAAGGTAAACGGGACGCCCATTAACTTGATTTTTCCCTTTATCTATATTTAGGGCGTTGTTCTGTCAGAAACTTAATTTCTTGTTTCCTTCTTAGCCTTACTAGAATTTTGTCTAGTTAATTACTTGGCTGAGAGGCGGTGTTCTGTAAATGATGAACCTACCGGGCCCACCCCTTAAACTGTAGGTAAACGGAACGCCCAGGCACTTGCTTTTTCCACTTTTTTTTTTATTTTTATATATAGAGCATTGTTTAGTCAGAAACCGAATTTTTGTTTTCCTCTTTGTCTTACTAGAATTTTGTCTAGTCAATTACTAGCTGAGAGACGGTGTTCTATGATGGATGAGCCTACCGGGCCCGCCCCTTAAACTGTAGGTGAACGGCACCCCCAGTCAGATTTTGTTTATGTACGGCTTTGTTCTGTTAGAAACTGAATTTATTTTTTCCTTCTAAGTCTTACTAGAATTTGGTCTATTTAATTACTAACTGGGAGACGGTGTCCTGTGAATGATGAGCCTACCGGGCCCGCCCCTTAAACTGTAGGTGAACGACACGCCCAGTCAGTTTATGTTTTTGTAGGGCTTTGTTTTGTCAGAAACTGAATTTTCGTTCTCCTCTTATTCTTACTAGAATTTTGTCTAGTTAATAACTAGTTGAGAGAAGGTGTTCTGTGAATGATAAACACACCAGGCCTGCCCTTTAAACTGAAGGTAAACGGGACGCCCAGTCACTTGATTTTTCCTTTATCTAAATTTAGGGCGTTGTTCTGTCAGAAACTGAATTTCTCTTTTCCTTCTTAGTCTTACTAGAATTTTGTCTAGTTGATAACTAGTTGAGAGAAGGTGTTCTGTGAATGATAAACACACCAGGCCTGCCCTTTAAACTGAAGGTAAACGGGACGCCCAGTAACTTGATTTTCCCTTTATCTAAATTTAGGGCGTTGTTCTGTCAGAAACTGAATTTCTTGTTTCCTTCTTAGCCTTACTAGATTTTGTCTAGTTAATTACTTGGCTGAGAGACGATGTTCTGTAAATGATGAACCTACCAGGCCCGCCCCTTAAACTGTAGGTAAACGGAACCCCCAGTCACTTGCTTTTTCCACTTTTTTTATATTTTTTTTATTATAGAGCATTGTTTAGTCAGAAACCAATTTTTTTTCTCCCTCTTTGTCTTACTAGAATTTTGTCTAGTTAATTACTAGCTGAGAGACGGTGTTCTATGATGGATGAGCCTACCGGGCCCGCCCCTTAAACTGTAGGTGAACGGCACCCCCGTCAGATTTTGTTCATGTACGGCTTTGTTCTGTTAGAAACTGAATTAATTTTTTCCTTCTAAGTCTTACTAGAATTTTGTCTATTTAATTACTGGCTGGGAGACGGTGTCCTGTGAATGATGAGCTTACCGGGTCCGCCCCTGAAACTGTAGGTGACCGGCACGCCCAGTCAGTTTATGTTTTTGTAGGGCTTTGTTTTGTCAGAAACTGAATTTTCGTTCTCCTCTTAGTCTTACTAGAATTTTGTCTAGTTAATAACTAGTTGAGAGAAGGTGTTCTGTGAATGATAAACACACCAGGCCTGCCCTTTAAACTGAAAGTAAACGGGACGCCCAGTCAATTGATTTTTCCCTTTATCTAAATTAAGGGCGTTGTTCTGTCAGAAACTGAATTTCTCTTTTCCTTCTTAGTCTTACTAGAATTTTGTCAAGTTAATTACTAGTTGAGAGACGGTGTTCTGTGAATGATGAACCTACCGGGCCCGCCCCTTAAACTGTAGCTGAACGGCACCCCCAGTCGGATTATGTTTTTGTAGGGCGTTGTTCTGTCAGAAACTGAATTTCTCTTTTCCTTCTTAGTCTTACTAGAATTTTGTCTAGTTAACTACTGACTGAGAGGCGGTGTTCTGTGAATGATGAACCTACCGGGCCCGCCCCTTAAACTGTAGGTGAACTGCACCCTCAATCAGATTTTGTTTATGTAGGGCTTTGTTCTGTAAGAAACTGATTTTTTTGTTCTCCTCTTAGTCTAACTAGAATTTTGTCTAGTTAATAACTAGTTGAGAGAAGGTGTTCTGTGAATGATAAACACACCAGGCCTGCCCTTTAAACTGAAAGTAAACGGGACGCCCAGTCACTTGATTTTTCCCTTTATCTAAATTAAGGGCGTTGTTCTGTCAGAAACTGAATTTCTCTTTTCCTTCTTAGTCTTACTAGAATTTTGTCAAGTTAATTACTAGTTGAGAGACGGTGTTCTGTGAATGATGAACCTACCGGGCCCGCCCCTTAAACTGTAGCTGAACGGCACCCCCAGTCGGATTATGTTTTTGTAGGGCGTTGTTCTGTCAGAAACTGAATTTCTCTTTTCCTTCTTAGTCTTACTAGAATTTTGTCTAGTTAACTACTGACTGAGAGGCGGTGTTCTGTGAATGATGAACCTACCGGGCCCGCCCCTTAAACTGTAGGTGAACTGCACCCTCAATCAGATTTTGTTTATGTAGGGCTTTGTTCTGTAAGAAACTGATTTTTTTGTTCTCCTCTTAGTCTAACTAGAATTTTGTCTAGTTAATTACTAGCTGAGAGACGGTGTTATGTGAATGATGAACCTACCGGGCCCGCCCCTTAAACTGTAGGTGAACGGCACCCCCCGTCAGATTTTGTTTATGTACGGCTTTGTTCTGTTAGAAACTGAATTTATTTTTTCCTTCTAAGTCTTACTAGAATTTATTCTAGTTAATTACTAGCTGAGAGACGGTGTTATGTGAATGATGAGCCTACCGGGCCCGCCCCTTAAACTGTAGGTGAACGTCACGCCAAGTCAGCTACTTACTTTTTAATTTTTTTAATTTATGGCTTGGTTTTGTCAGAAAGTTTATTTATATTTTCTTCTCTTTGTCTTACTAGACTTTTGTCTAGTTAATTACTGGCTGAGAGACGGTATTCTGTGAATGATGAGCCTACTGTGCCCGCCCCTTATTTGTAGGTAAACGGGACGCCAAGTCACTTGGATTTTCTCCTTTTTTTAAATACTTTGTTTTGACAGAAACCACATTTTTGTTCTCCTTTTAGTCTTATTAGAATGTTGTCTAGTTAATTACTGACTGAGAGGCGGTGTTCTGTGAATGATGAACCTACCGGGCCCGCCCCTTAAACTGTAGGTAAACTGCACCCTCAATCAGATTTTGTTTATGTAGGGCTTTGTTCTGTAAGAAACTGATTTTTTTGTTCTCCTCTTAGTCTAACTAGAATTTTGTCTAGTTAATTACTAGCTGAGAGACGGTGTTATGTGAATGATGAACCTACCGGGCCCGCCCCTTAAACTGTAGGTGAACGGCACCCCCCGTCAGATTTTGTTTATGTACGGCTTTGTTCTGTTAGAAACTGAATTTATTTTTTCCTTCTAAGTCTTACTAGAATTTATTCTAGTTAATTACTAGCTGAGAGACGGTGTTATGTGAATGATGAGCCTACCGGGCCCGCCCCTTAAACTGTAGGTGAACGTCACGCCAAGTCAGCTACTTACTTTTTAATTTTTTTAATTTATGGCTTGGTTTTGTCAGAAAGTTTATTTATATTTTCTTCTCTTTGTCTTACTAGACTTTTGTCTAGTTAATTACTGGCTGGGAGACGGTGTCCTAAGAATGATGAGCCTACCGGGCCCGCCCCTTAAACTGTGGGTAATCGGGGCGCACAGTCATAGCTTGCTCCCCCCCTTTTTTTTTAGGTAGAGCTTTGTTTTGTCAGAAACCGAATTGCTGTTCTCCTCTTAGTCTTACTAGAATTTAGTCTAGTTAATTACTGGCTGAAAGACGGTATTCTGTGAATGATGAGCCTACTGTGCCCGCCCCTTAAACTGTAGGTGAACGTCACGCCAAGTCAGCTACTTACTTTTTTATTTATTTTTATTTATGGCTTGGTTCTGTCAGAAAGTTTATTTATATTTTCTTCTCTTTGTCTTACTAGACTTTTGTCTAGTTAAGTACTGGCTGAGAGACGGTATTCTGTGAATGATGAGCCTACTGTGCCCGCCCCTTATTTGTAGGTAAACGGGACGCCAAGTCACTTGAATTTTCTCCTTTTTTATAAATACTTTGTTTTGACAGAAACCACATTTTTGTTCTCCTTTTAGTCTTACTGGAATTTTGTCTAGTTAATTACTGACTGAGAGGCGGTGTTCTGTGAATGATGAACCCACCGGGCCCGCCCTTTAAACTGTAGGTGAACTGCAGTCCAATCAGATTTTGTTTATGTAGGGCTTTGTTCTGTAAGAAACTATATATTTTTTGTTTTTCAAAGTCTAACTATAATTAAATGTAGTTAATTACTAGTTGAAAGACGGTGTTCTGTGAATGATGAACCTACCAGGCCCGCCCCTTAAACTGTAGGTGAACGGCACCCCCAGTCGGATTTTGTTTTTGTAGGGCTTTCTTTTGTCAGAAACTGAATTTTCGTTCTCCTCTTAGTCTTACTAGAATTTTGTCTAGTTAATAACTAGCTGAGAGAAGGTGTTCTGTGAATGATAAACACACCAGGCCTTCCCTTTTAACTGAAGGTAAACGGGACGCCCAGTCACTTGAATTTTCTCCTTTTTTATAAATACTTTGTTTTGACAGAAACCACATTTTTGTTCTCCTTTTAGTCTTACTAGAATTTTGTCTAGTTAATTACTGACTGAGAGGCGGTGTTCTGTGAATGATGAACCTACCGGGCCTGCCCCTTAAACTGTAGGTGAACTGCACCCCCAATCAGATTTTGTTTATGTAGGGCTTTGTTCTGTAAGAAACTATATTTATTTTTTCTTTCAAAGTCTAGCTATAATTAAATGTAGTTAATTACTAGTTGAGAGACGGTGTCCTGTGAATGATGAACCTACCGGGCCCGCCCCTTAAACTGTAGGTGAACGGCACCCCCAGTCGGATTTTGTTTTTGTAGGGCTTTCTTTTGTCAGAAACTGAATTTTCGTTCTCCTCTTAGTCTTACTAGAATTTTGTCTAGTTAATAACTAGCTGAGAGAAGGTGTTCTGTGAATGATAAACACACCAGGCCTTCCCTTTTAACTGAAGGTAAACGGGACGCCCAGTCACTTGATTTTTCCCTTTATCTAAATTTAGGGCGTTGTTCTGTCAGAAACTGAATTTCTCTTTTCCTTCTTAGTCTTACTAGAATTTTGTCTAGTTGATAACTAGCTGAGAGACGGTGTCCTAAGAATGATAAGCCTACCGGGCCCGCCCCTTAAACTGTAGGTAATCGGGGCGCCCAGTCGCTTGCTTCCCCCCTTTTTTTTTTAGGTAGAGCTTTGTTTTGTCAGAAACCGAGTTGCTGTTCTCCTCTTAGTCTTACTAGAATTTAGTCTAGTTAATTATTAGCTGAGAGACGATGTTATCTGAATGATGAGCCTACCGGGCCCGCCCCTTAAACTGTAGGTGAACGTCACGCCAAGTCAGCTACTTACTTTTTAATTTTTTTAATTTATGGCTTGGTTCTGTCAGAAAGTTTATTTATATTTTCTTCTCTTTGTCTTACTAGACTTTTGTCTAGTTAAGTACTGGCTGAGAGACGGTATTCTGTGAATGATGAGCCTACTGTGCCCGCCCCTTATTTGTAGGTAAACGGGACGCCAAGTCACTTGAATTTTCTCCTTTTTTATAAATACTTTGTTTTGACAGAAACCACATTTTTGTTCTCCTTTTAGTCTTACTGGAATTTTGTCTAGTTAATTACTGACTGAGAGGCGGTGTTCTGTGAATGATGAACCCACCGGGCCCGCCCTTTAAACTGTAGGTGAACTGCAGTCCAATCAGATTTTGTTTATGTAGGGCTTTGTTCTGTAAGAAACTATATATTTTTTGTTTTTCAAAGTCTAACTATAATTAAATGTAGTTAATTACTAGTTGAAAGACGGTGTTCTGTGAATGATGAACCTACCGGGCCCGCCCCTTAAACTGTAGGTGAACGGCACCCCCAGTCGGATTTTGTTTTTGTAGGGCTTTCTTTTGTCAGAAACTGAATTTTCGTTCTCCTCTTAGTCTTACTAGAATTTTGTCTAGTTAATAACTAGCTGAGAGAAGGTGTTCTGTGAATGATAAACACACCAGGCCTTCCCTTTTAACTGAAGGTAAACGGGACGCCCAGTCACTTGATTTTTCCCTTTATCTAAATTTAGGGCGTTGTTCTGTCAGAAACTGAATTTCTCTTTTCCTTCTTAGTCTTACTAGAATTTTGTCTAGTTGATAACTAGCTGAGAGACGGTGTCCTAAGAATGATAAGCCTACCGGGCCCGCCCCTTAAACTGTAGGTAATCGGGGCGCCCAGTCGCTTGCTTCCCCCCTTTTTTTTTTAGGTAGAGCTTTGTTTTGTCAGAAACCGAGTTGCTGTTCTCCTCTTAGTCTTACTAGAATTTAGTCTAGTTAATTATTAGCTGAGAGACGATGTTATCTGAATGATGAGCCTACCGGGCCCGCCCCTTAAACTGTAGGTGAACGTCACGCCAAGTCAGCTACTTACTTTTTAATTTTTTTAATTTATGGCTTGGTTCTGTCAGAAAGTTTATTTATATTTTCTTCTCTTTGTCTTACTAGACTTTTGTCTAGTTAATTACTGGCTGAGAGACGGTATTCTGTGAATGATGAGCCTACTGTGCCCGCCCCTTATTTGTAGGTAAACGGGACGCCAAGTCACTTGAATTTTCTCCTTTTTTTTATAAATACTTTGTTTTGACAGAAACCACATTTTTGTTCTCCTTTTAGTCTTACTAGAATTTTGTCTAGTTAATTACTGACTGAGAGGCGGTGTTCTGTGAATGATGAACCTACCGGGCCTGCCCCTTAAACTGTAGGTGAACTGCACCCCCAATCAGATTTTGTTTATGTAGGGCTTTGTTCTGTAAGAAACTATATTTATTTTTTCTTTCAAAGTCTAGCTATAATTAAATGTAGTTAATTACTAGTTGAGAGACGGTGTCCTGTGAATGATGAACCTACCGGGCCCGCCCCTTAAACTGTAGGTGAACGGCACCCCC
This sequence comes from Strongylocentrotus droebachiensis, assembly GCA_035222895.1. Taxonomy (NCBI): domain Eukaryota; kingdom Metazoa; phylum Echinodermata; class Echinoidea; order Camarodonta; family Strongylocentrotidae; genus Strongylocentrotus; species Strongylocentrotus droebachiensis. The sequence goes on along the minus strand of JAVYIG010008842.1, from coordinate 4,343 downwards.
AGTCGGATTTTGTTTTTGTAGGGCTTTCTTTTGTCAGAAACTGAATTTTCGTTCTCCTCTTAGTCTTACTAGAATTTTGTCTAGTTAATAACTAGCTGAGAGAAGGTGTTCTGTGAATGATAAACACACCAGGCCTTCCCTTTTAACTGAAGGTAAACGGGACGCCCAGTCACTTGATTTTTCCCTTTATCTAAATTTAGGGCGTTGTTCTGTCAGAAACTGAATTTCTCTTTTCCTTCTTAGTCTTACTAGAATTTTGTCTAGTTGATAACTAGCTGAGAGACGGTGTCCTAAGAATGATAAGCCTACCGGGCCCGCCCCTTAAACTGTAGGTAATCGGGGCGCCCAGTCGCTTGCTTCCCCCCTTTTTTTTTTAGGTAGAGCTTTGTTTTGTCAGAAACCGAGTTGCTGTTCTCCTCTTAGTCTTACTAGAATTTAGTCTAGTTAATTATTAGCTGAGAGACGATGTTATCTGAATGATGAGCCTACCGGGCCCGCCCCTTAAACTGTAGGTGAACGTCACGCCAAGTCAGCTACTTACTTTTTAATTTTTTTAATTGATGGCTTGGTTCTGTCAGAAAGTTTATTTATATTTTCTTCTCTTTGTCTTACTAGACTTTTGTCTAGTTAATTACTGGCTGAGAGACGGTATTCTGTGAATGATGAGCCTACTGTGCCCGCCCCTTATTTGTAGGTAAACGGGACGCCAAGTCACTTGAATTTTCTCCTTTTTTTTATAAATACTTTGTTTTGACAGAAACCACATTTTTGTTCTCCTTTTAGTCTTACTAGAATTTTGTCTAGTTAATTACTGACTGAGAGGCGGTGTTCTGTGAATGATGAACCTACCGGGCCTGCCCCTTAAACTGTAGGTGAACTGCACCCCCAATCAGATTTTGTTTATGTAGGGCTTTGTTCTGTAAGAAACTATATTTATTTTTTCTTTCAAAGTCTAGCTATAATTAAATGTAGTTAATTACTAGTTGAGAGACGGTGTCCTGTGAATGATGAACCTACCGGGCCCGCCCCTTAAACTGTAGGTGAACGGCACCCCCAGTCGGATTTTGTTTTTGTAGGGCTTTGTTTTGTCAGAAACTGAATTTTCGTACTCCTCTTAGTCTTACTAGAATTTTGTCTAGTTAATAACTAGCTGAGAGAAGGTGTTCTGTGAATGATAAACACACCAGGCCTGCCCTTTAAACTGAAGGTAAACGGGACGCCCAGTCACTTGATTTGTTCCTTTATCTAAATTTAGGGCGTTGTTCTGTCAGAAACTGAATTTCTCTTTTCCTTCTTAGTCTTACTAGAATTTTGTCTAGTTGATATAGCTGAGAGACGGTGTTCTATGAATGACGAGCCTACGGGGCCCGCCCCTTAAACTGTAGGTAATCGGGGCGCCCAGTAAGCTACTTACTTTTTTATTTTTTTGTATTTATGGCTTGGTTCTGTCAGAAAGTTTATTTATATTTTCTTCTCTTTGTCTTACTAGACTTTTGTCTAGTTAATTACTGGCTGAGAGACGGTATTCTGTGAATGATGAGCCTACTGTGCCCGCCCCTTATTTGTAGGTAAACAGGACGCCCAGTCACTCTCTGTTCCCCCTTTTTTTATGAATAGCTTTGTTTTGTAGGAAACCGAATTTTTGTTCTCCTCTTAGACTCACTAGAATTTTGACTAGTTAATATCTAGCTCAGAGAAGGTATTCTGTGAATGATGAGCCTACCGGGCCCGTCCCTTAAACTGTAGGTGATCGTCATGCCCAGTCAGCAACTTATTTATTTTTTAAATTTTTATTTAGGGCTTTGTTTTGTCAGAAACTATTTTTTCCCCTCTTAGTTTTAACTAGAATAACTGGCTCAGAGACAGTCTTTTGTGAATGATCAGCCTACCAGGCCTGTCCCGTAAACTCTATAGGTGAAAAGTCCGCCCAGTCATATGCTTTTTCCCCTTTTTTATGCAGGGCTTTGTTTTTTCAGAAACCAATTTTTTGTCTCCTCTTAGTCTTACTAGAATTTGTCTAGTTAATCACTAGCTGAAAGACGGTGTTCTGTGAATGATGAGCCTACCGGGTCCGCCTGTTAACCTGTAGGTGAACGTCACGTTCGGTCAGCTACTTATTCATTTTTTAAAATTTTTATTTAGGGCTTTGTTTTGTCAGAAACTATTTTTTTCCCTCTTAGTCTTAACTAGAATAACTGGCTCAGAGACAGTCTTTTGTGAATGATCAGCCTACCAGGCCTGTCCCGTAAACTGTAGGTGAAAAGTCCGCCCATTCATATGCTTTTTCCCCTTTTTTATGCAGGGCTTTGTTTTTTCAGAAACCAATTTTTTGTCTCCTCTTAGTCTTACTAGAATTTGTCTAGTTAATTACTAGCTGAAAGACGGTGTTCTGTGAATGATGAGCCTACCGGGCCCGCCCGTTAACCTGTAGGTGAACGTCACGCTCGGTCAGCTACTTATTTTTTGAATATAATTTTGTTCAGGCCTTTGTTCCGTCAGAAATCGAATTTTTGTTCTCCTCTTAGTCTAACTAGAATTTTGTCTAGTTAATTACTAGCTGAGAGACGTTGATCTGTGAACGATCAGCCTACCGGGCCCGCCCCTTAAACTGTAGGTGAACGGCACCCCCAGTCAGATTTTGTTCATGTAGGGCTTTGTTCTGTAAGAACCTGAAATTATTTTTCTCCTCTTAGTCAAACTAGAATTTTGTCAAGTTAATAACTGGCTCAAAGACGGTGTTCTGAGAATGATGAGCCTACCGGGCCCGCACCTTAAACTGTATGTGAGCGACACGCCCAGTCAGTTTATGTAGGGCTTTGTTCTGTCAGAAACTGAATATTTTTCTTCTCTCAGTCCAACTAGAATCTTGTCTAGTTAATTACTGGCCGAGAGACTGTGTACTGTGAATGATGAGCCTACCGGGCCCGCCCCTTAAAATGTAATTGAACGGGACACCCAGTCACTTACCTTTTTATCTTTTTTAATGTAGAGCTTTGTTATATCAGAAAATGATTTTATTATTCTTCTCTTAGTATTACTAGAAATCTGTCTAGTTAATTACTAGCTGTTAGACGGTGTTCTGTAAAGGATGAACCTACCGGGCACCCCCAGTCAAATTTTGTTCATGTAGGGCTTTGTTCTGTAAGAAACTTTATTTATTTTTCTCCTCTTAGTCCAACTAGAATTTTGTCTAGTTAATTACTGGCTGAGAGACGATGTTTTGTGAATGATGAGCCTTCCGGGCCAGCCCCTTAACCTGTAGGTGAACGTTACGCCAAGTCAGCTACCTATTTTTTATTTTTTTTTATTTAGGGCTTTGTTCTGTAAGAAATTTTATTTAATTTTTCTCCTCTTAGTCCAACTAGAATTTTGTCTAGTTAATTACTAACTGGAAGACGGTGTCATGTGAATGATGAGCCTACCGGGCCTTCCCTTTAAACTGTGGGTGAAAAGGACGCCCAGTCACTTGCTCTTTCCCTTTTTTCATGTAGACATTTTTTTTGTCAGAAACCTAATTTTTGTTCTCATCTTAGTCTAACTAAAATTTCGTCTATAGTATTTGAATAGGCCATTTTTTAAATGTTACCAAATACGTCTTTGTGAATTGGCTTGATACGAATCCTTTCATTCACATGTTTATAAAAAATATATATAGGTAGGGCAAGCCACCTAGCAACTAATGAATGCACCTAATTGGGTGAATTTGCATAATATTATACTGACCAGCAGGGGCGTACGCAGGATTTTTTCAAGGGGGGGGGGGGGGTTTAAAATCTGGCCCAAAATTTCGCAACGACTCAGCTTTATTATTTTGCTCCCGTAAATTTGAAAATTTCGCCGGCCGAAAAGTCGCTCGGGGGGGGGGGTGTAAGAGGAGGTTCAACACCCCCCCACCCCCCCCCCCCCCTGCGTACGCCCCTGCTGACCAGTGACCATTGAAATACCATTATTCGTAACAGGAAATAATTTGCATCAAGGTATACTTCACTGTCTTATTAACATTCACGGAATTCGTTTGGTCCCCAGGAAAGAAACATCTATAACTTTGATTGTGTACGTTAATTAGTAAACTGGGCCCCGTCTTCCAAAGAGTTGCGATTGATCCAAATCATTCAGTCGTAAGTCCTCCAATCAATCGCAAGTTTGCAGTCTCCTATATTTCTGCTGTACATATATAGTTGCGATTGATATCAACTCTTTGTAAGACGAGGCCCTGGTCTATTGGTTAGAGACAAAACAGTATGCCTAATTAGTTAGGTTTAGAAGATTGCAGTTTGTGAAGACTTATTAAATTCAACAGAAGAATGGAAACTGTTAAATTCTGATGGAAACAAGGAATGTGA